>VDFB02159431.1:0-40618 GCA_007258455.2 Sequoia sempervirens | reverse complement strand
AAGTTTAGATTGTTGATCATTTTGAGTCCAAACAACAGTATATGCTTTGAAAAAATCATTTGGTACATCACCTTAGAAAGAAATAGGTTCATTTTAAAGTTAGTCCTTACTCTTTTCCTTAGAAAACATTAGTTTAGTTAGTTTAGGTGAGCTGTCAAGGGAACCAACCTTCTCTAGAGGTTGATCTCCAACATATGAGCCCACACTCAAGGAGATCATTCCATGTTCCAATATCAGGTTGATTTTTGCAACTTAGTCGAGGTGCATACCTAGTTGACAACAATTCTCATTGTAAAGTTGCCTCAACATAAGGAATTTCCTCTACAGTGAATTGAGATGAGATTGATTATGTACCTTTAACTTGCGATGGAAAGTATGATGTATCTT
Organism: Sequoia sempervirens; assembly: GCA_007258455.2. Taxonomy (NCBI): domain Eukaryota; kingdom Viridiplantae; phylum Streptophyta; class Pinopsida; order Cupressales; family Cupressaceae; genus Sequoia; species Sequoia sempervirens. Next base: position 40,231 of record VDFB02159431.1, on the reverse strand, counting down.
CAAATTGAGATGGAAAAGATGGCGTGTCTTCAACTTGAGATGTGAAAGTTTGTGTGTCTCCAACTTGAGATGTCATCGATGATGTACATTGTTCTTGACAATGGAAACATGGTATGCCTTCAACTTGAGATGAAAAGATTGAGTGCCACGAACTTTTGGATTCAATTTTGTTATTCCACAAAGGTTTTGTATTGGTTTCCTTTGTACCACCAACTCCTTTTGTCTCTTAGCCTGATTGGATGTTACATGTTCATCTTCAATTGGAAATTATTGTATATCTTTTCCTATGGTATTCAATTTCCTAATTTTATGTTTGTAGCCTCACTCTTTCTCTTTTCTTAACATTTTATTCCTCATGCTCATCTGATGTTAGAGTATTTTGTCATTTACTCAAAATGATGATGAATTCTATATGTATCATGAAAAATAAATAGAGATTAGTTCCATGATACATTTAGACAAATTATTGCAAATAAAAAAATTTCCACTTAATTCCATTTTTGACATCTCTAGTGCCAAAAAAAATATTATTATGATTTGATGGATAATGCATCAAACCAAATGTACTTGTATTCGTACTATTAAACCAATAAGGTGTGTATATATATGGTTTAAGAACCACTTTTAATGATAACTTGCAAGCATTTATTATAGCCTTCTAGGTGTAACAAGTTATAGTAAATGTAAAGGCACTTGAACCTTTGTTTTATATGTGCTATCTTTATTATTTAATACTTGAAAGTTGAATTAAGAGAAATCTATGAAGAACCAAGCTTGGTACTAATACACAAGATTTTTTTGTATCTTTATAAACATCTCCTTATGAGATTTTAAGTCAAATTTTGAAGACAAGAGATAGGTACATCTCCTTCTAGATGATCAAGTGCCACCACTACCTATAGTTCTTGAGTTATCTCTTCTCTTGAGTGAAGTTAACTTGTCAAGAATAGTTCAAGCTATTAATTATCCATGTAATAGGATATAAATACATATTTTATTTTAAATATTGTATGAGAAGAAAATTAGAACTCCAATTTGTATTCTCCCATGTTTCCAACCTATTCTTCTAAATAGAAAATATTAGTAAAATTAGTTTTATTGATGAAGGTATTGGATAGATTTTTTAGGTTTAATTTATGTGGTATCAAATGAACTCATTGGTTCAAATGAATGAAAAAAGGGTTCGCATGAACAAAGGTTCGAGCAAACTCATTTCATGCATGCACAGACAAAAAACAAATGAAAACCCCTGGAACTCTAGTTCTAGCTTAACCCTTTCCCCTTAATTTTTACCTTGTTCACAAAAAACCTTAATTTTTACGCCAGCTTTAAGCTTTGGGTTGAGGATTACGAAATGAAAGAATCTTTAGAAACCCAACTGGTATTAGGTTTCCCTCAAAACAAGCTATCCAACTAATATAATTTTAATATGTTTTGATTATATTATCTATTTTTTTTTAAGTTTTATTAAATATAGGTTTTTCACCGAAAACAAAACTCTCTGTTCTGCACATGTGGAAAAATAGAAGATTATCAATTTTTTTTTTAAATATGAGTGCACCAAATATTGAAGTCCTTGATCCAACAAAAAAGAAATTGAATTTTGATATATATAAAAAAAGTTACATGTTATATGATCACACCATGTTTGAATTGTAATTGGTTTGACTTCGAAACTTGATTAAAGAAAAAATATTCAATAAAAAACTATATAACCAAGTGGAAGCACTAGATATCAGAGTTGCAAATCTAAATTCGAAAGAATTAGAATTTTATCCTTCATGGAAAAAAAATTGTGTTATACAGTGTGTGCTACTTTTTAAAAATGACGTTTTCTAAAAAAAACAATTTTTGTGGGAGATAGAAAAAGAAGTGCAATCTAATTCCAAAAAATTTTGAAAAAAATATTTTTAGAATCTACAGATAAAATGTGATGAGACTCTAGTTTGCATCATCTTCAAATTCCTCGCGGTTTAGCTGCTATAGGTTCCCAAATGTGAAGATTTAGTTAAAATTAATAATTTCAGTGTCCAGTTTGGCCAAAAATTGTAAACCACTATTGTGGGATCACCCGTAATCTTATTCACACTATTAAACTAATAAGGTGTAAATATATAAGGTATAAGACAATACTTTGAATGATAAATTGAAAGAATTTATTGTAGCCTTCTAGGTGTAATAGATTATAGTAAATGTAAAGACACAAGAACCTTTGTTTTATAGGTGTTATCTTTATTATATAATTTAGATATTGAACTTTTATTGTGACTTGGGTTTCATCATTTGGGAAGGTTTTATCTAAATTTGTGATGGAGAAAATTTGATCTTGTTTTCACATCTACATTCAATCCAGTATTTTGATATACTTGTCTATTGTGACATAAGAGATAAATAATGATTCAATAAACTTGAAAGGGGACTAGATGTGATGAAAACTTTTATATATCCATAAGAACTTTGGCTAGTTGGAATGGTAAATCAAATATTGGTTATATTACTAATCAAGGTAGTTGACTCTACCACATGAGAATTTAATATGATTGAAACCCTTCTTGAAATAAAATAATATACCTTGTTATACTTTAAATAATTTAAAAACCTACCTAATTATGGTGCAAACGTATTAACCAACCATAGAGAAAAATGAAGAACTAAAAAAGGTTAAGTTGATGGAATAGGATATGATTGAATTGTTAAATGTGATTACTTGTTCAAGTAACACTTAGAAAAAATAAAAGGATACAAGATTGTCTTCATCCCAATATGTTCAAATATGATGAACACTTGATGCACTATAAAAAAATATGTGACCATTATCAAGACTTAAGAAAAAGAAAAAGATTTCATGCACCTTAAACTTTAGGAATGGATTTGACCAATTGCACAATTATGTTTCCTTCATTTTTGGATTCCCAAATATTTAAAATTAAAACTTTTTAACAACTTCTTTCATTTTCAATGTTCAATTCTATATCAAACTAATAGAATTACTAAAAATATGAAAATAATGATTCTATATTATGAAATTCAAACAAACAACATGATAATTAATTATCCAACACTAAAAATAAAAATATTAGTTCATAGAACCAAACTTGACCTTAAAACATGCAATTTACTTCTTCTATGTTGATGAAACAAAAAAATGTGGTGGAATATAAAAAAATTCAATCAAGATATGTCCTCAACACCATAAAAAATTTCTTTTGTCAAATAAAGTGTAGAATAGACAAAGCAATACAATGTGTGGGTCCTAAATCATGAGAACCCCATGTTTTTTTGACCATTTATTATGTCTTAACTAAATGTGAGTGAATTATAACTTGAATGGAGTCTAATTCCAACATGAAGAGGTGGTGAAGATTAGAGAAAATTATACAAGAAAGAGAGAGAAATGGGAGAGGAAGGGAGGGAGGAAGGGATGGAATGAGGGAGATAAACACACACACACAAAGAAAGATATATAGAGATGCAATGAGAGAGAGAGACAGTGATAGTGAGAGTTAGGTAGGTAGGAGAAGAGAGTGAATGAGTGATAGAGATAAAGACATAAGGAGGGAGTGAGGGAGAGGTAGTGAGGGGATAGTGGTAGAGAGGTGATGTAAAGATAAGAAAGTGAGAGAAAGGTAGGTGCCACCATAAACCCTCCATAATCAATCATAAACCTTAAGCCCTAAACCATAAGCCCTAAATTGAATACCCTAGAACATATAACATTAATAATTTCAATCCCTATACCATAGAAATTAAACACAAAATCCTAAAACCTAACATTAAACATTAATACCCTTGTATACCTTTGGAATTCCTATTGCTCTTAAGTGTGCAAAATGACTAAGAAACATGAATAACAAAAATACCAAGGACACCCTCAAGATTAGCCAAAAGAGAGTTACAACGAAAAGGAATGCAAATAAAATGAAACACAAACACTTTTACCTCCCTTGTTGTTGTACCTCTTTGATTGGCCCTTGCTTGGATTGGTTGTGTGCTCCTTAGATGATAGATTGAGTGACTATAATGCAAGCTTCAATATGCAAAATGATGAACAAAGATGGTTGAATGATTGAAAAAGGCTTGGACAGCATGTAGTTATGAGAGTGCAAAGTGTTGAGAATGCAAAATGACAGCATAAGGGTGCAAGATGGCTAAGTGTTGGAAATGCCCTTGAGAAGGGGGTATTTAGGAGATTTGAATTCTCTAGAGAATTCAAGGGTCAAGATTGTTAAAAAAGCCAAGATGAAGGGCTATGGTGGGTTGAGAACCCACAAGCCCTCACATCTTGACATGTGGGAGGGTGAAGTGGACAAGAGGATAAGAGGTGGAGATGAGTTGTCAAAAAGGCATGAGGTGGAAGAGAAGTACATGATGTGGAGGAGTACAAGTACCTTGCAAGTACATTGGGAGATGGGAAGAATCTTGGGTGAATAAAAGTGAATTTTAAATTCACAATGATTGGAAGAATCTAGAGGATAAAAGGTGGGCTCCAAAAAGGTGGGACTTGGTCACATGTGGAGATTGTGACAAGTCCAAGTTTGTCACATGTGAGATTGAAACAAGTCCGTGGGTCAATGTGAAGATTGGACAAGTCCAAGGTTCTGTAGCTTCGATGGAATGTGAATTAAAAATTCACATATAAAAGAGGGGAATCTAGGAAGAATAAAAAGGAATTAAAAATTCCTTTGAGAATGATTAGGCTTAATTAATCAATAATTAGAGGATAATTAGGGGCTAATTAGGATTAAAAGCCAACTTGTAAAAAGTTGGAGGATGTGACACATCCTAATCAAGGATTTTGCATGCACATCCTTAATGAAGAGATTAGAAATAGATTAGATTAGATGAAAATGATGTGAGGAATTAAATAAATGTAATATTTATTTAATTTATTTGATGAAAAAGGATTAAGGAGGGTAAGGTATTTAATTATTAATTAAATACCTTAGGGATTTGGCAGAATTGAAGATATTAATTAAATAATAGTAATATTATTTAATTAACTGATAAGAGGATGTTTAGATGAAAAGTGATAAATTTGGATAAATTAAGTGTCCAAATTTGGATGTCTACAACCCTAAATAGTAGGACCTAAAAATTGTTAAAAACCAAATCATAAAACCTAACATTACTTATATTAATCCCTAAAAGATATGCCATAATTTCCAAACCATAAAAATTAACATTAAATATTAATACCCTAAACCATAGGCCCCTAAACAATGAACCCTAAAACATAACATTAATCCTCTTTAAACCATCCATCATAAACCCTAAGTTGGTTTGGATGGAGAGAGAGGTGATATAGATAGAATTAGAGAGGGAAGGAGTGAGCAAGTGAGAGGTGAGATTGCCAAAAGGAAAATTTTCTTTGCATTCCTAGATCATATTCAAAATTTATCAAGCATCTATTATTGACACATTAGAATACATATCAAGTAAGGGCCTATCTAGTCCTGTTATCTCTTTATTTTGGGGGAGATCTTCACTCTCCTTGAGGACCCTTTGTAGCAACATTTCCCTCATATGAGATTTTTGTAGGAATAAATGGTGGCTCTCAATACCCCTATGAATAGTTGCAAGACCAAAATATCTTCCACAAGAGATAAAATGACAAGAATAACTTGCTATGAAAATAGATGAAAAATTACAATATTGAATATATAATGTACATATGATGAATTTATTATAAATGCAAGTTGTGAGATAAGATTAGACAATATCTTGACATGTGTCTTAACCCTAGATAATTAGACAACTACCTCAACAATATTAAATAACCTATGTAACAAACATTAAATAAAAGCCAAAATAGATAAGATAGGATAAGATCTTATTTGAACAACTACGATTTCTAGAAAACAAACCTACGACCTAAGTAAACTTAACATGTAAATAGGAACCATTAATTAACTAGTTAGGTAAAACACCTATTTACACCAATAGTTTTATCCTTCTTAGTTCCTTAATAGACATATTTTGTACTTGAGTACCTAACATGGCTATACATTTTCTAGGATTGATGTATTCATATTTCATACCCAAATAAGCTATTCTTATAGGGCTATTTTTGCATTATTTTATTTTCTTATATTTATTTAATTACTTTATTAAACATGTCACACACCTAGGATATGATAAGCCTGCTTAAGTAGGTATCTACTTAGATAGGTTGAACTTGCATCATGTGACTTGTACATTCCCAATTTAGTGGAGATATTATGTGTGTGACTACATCTCCTTTATCTCACATTAATTATACATTCACATCTCTTTGTGACGTACCCCATATATAACTACTTATAGCTCATATTTCTTTAATCTTATATCATTATATGTTTTCATCCTTTCGATAGAATATAATTATTCTCTTATTTTGAATCTCTTTTATGCTTTTAATTAAAGCTCCCTAACCTTGGGTAGCTATCATCATAGTGAAATCTTACAATTTTAACTATATCTCATAAATATTAAGAGTTACATTTATCTTTATATTGGTGTACACAATTCATAATTTTCCCCTTTTAATTAAAGAATTTGAGGTTGATATTTGATTAGGATTATTATCATTTTTATCATCCATTTTTTATCTATGATATTTGTCTATTTTATAAATAGTTCCTTTTAAATTTAATTCTCAAGAAAATAGTTGTTTGTCTTAACATTTATTTAATATCAATTATTTAATTTTGTGGCTAGAAATACACCATAAATTAAACAAATCTAATGAGGGGATAAAGTCCATGTGTCAATAAAAAAATAAAACTATGAATTCCCAATATGAACCATGGGGAATAAAATCAATAGGTATCAAAAAGAAATTATATAAGATGAATAAATATGGAAAAGAAAACCAGATGATTTAAAAATAAATGGCTATGACAGTAGACTTTATATAAATGTAACAAAGAGTATATAAAATAACTAATTAATACCACTAGATTCATCACCATCTAGTATGAATACTTGAACCTAGCCTCTTGTAATTAGCACCTTGAGCAAGAGTAAAATAAACCATACATTTGTTTTTCATGATAAACTAGAGCATGGTAAAATTATTTGAGGAAAACATTTGCTAATCTATTCTAATTACATCTTTAGAACACATATAGTAGTAAAATGTTTATTCAATATTTTGAGAGGGTAAACACCCACATCCAACAAGTTGAGATCCACATAATAGTCATAAATCACAATAGATAAATTTTATTTTGGAATAAAAGTAATAAATATGAGAGTTCTATCCAAAAAAAATTATTAACCCCACATGATATGATCCATGATGTTAGAAAGTTAGATCAAACTACTATCACTCTTAAAAAAATTCTAAGGAAAGCTATTTAAAATCCCATTACTCGCAATTCATTTGACATTAATTTATACCTATAGAAAACCAAGAACAAAAATCCTACTTATTTTGTCACTATTAAATATGCCTACATATTTGTGTTCCCATTTATTTGGAAGAGTCAAACATACCTATTAAATAAAGACTCCATAACTACATTATTTAGTAATAAAGAGAAAATGTACAGAGAAAAATAAAAATAAAATGTAGAGAAGTACAAGCCAAACTACATCTAATGGTATAATCAATGGGATTTTAATGCATCATTGATCAAAAGATAACAAAAAATTATACCCAAAGGGATTTTAATGCATCACTGATCACAAGATAAAAAAAAAAATTATACCCAAAATATAAGACTTGTCTAAAAAGAGATATATTTGAAGATCCCACATGAGTACCATTAAGAAAATTGTATCAATGTGTGGAAATAAAAACCTCTAAAAATGAAGAATTTAGTAAAAATAAATGTATATTATCTATAGGCATGAGTTGTGATTAATTTTCCATCATAGAAACTTATATCTACCATCCATAGTGAATGATATTAACAATTATACCATCACTTTAGTTTTTTTACTATCAATCTTTTAGGAAAATACTTTTAAGGGTATCATCACCCCAAACATTTGTCTTTATTTTTAACAAGAATTTTGATTCTAATTATAGTCAAATTAGCCAATCAACCAACATCAAATTTTGCTTCCCCATAGAAATGACTACACTCAAATAAAAAGAAATAAAAAATTCTCATACAATCGATAAGATAATTTTTAGCTTCCAATTGTCAACTTTCAAAGATCAAATCTTACAAGTCAAAATCATAGAATCCCCTTTAATCCATATTTTCAAGAAACCTAAATCTTTGCAAAGATTGAGACATAGAATGAAAGCCTACACTTTAGCATCATTGCTAAAACCATCCCATAGATTCATGGATGTGGCAAAAATAATGTCACATTTACTATTTCTAATTACATATAAAGCCTTAAAAGGAATTGAGCTTCCCCAAAAGGCTCCATAAAAATTAAGTATGATCTAATATTCACTTAGAGGAATCTATTTAACTACATATTGATTTACTAATTTATAAAAATCTTGTATAGCCCCATAAATAGAGGAATACATGAAAAACTTATAGAGTTATTATTATAGAAAGATAGAGTATACAAAATAACACAATACAATAGAATAAATATAAAGGTTTTTAAATAAATAACTATGAAACATATTTTTTGTCAATACAATATGGGTATAATTCACTCCCGGTGTATTAAAAAATAATTATAATAAAAATTAGAGTCACTATTATAAATTTTTGTATGAAAATAGTACATTCATGAACTAAATCTAGAGATGCATAATTCACATATCTAATGTAAAACAAAATGAAATAAGAAAAAACAAGGCCCATTCTAACCTAAAAATGACAAAAGAAATTACACTAGTAACCCAATCTCTCTTATTTTCCTTAACCTAAGAGTCACTAATAAATGAAACATATTTTTGGGATCTCTTTTCCTATTATTCACAAAGGAATCCTCCAAATTTGATCTCATGCCAAGATCCTTTCCCTTGGGGGTCTCAAAATTTTATAACATATCCTCTAGACTTGGAAAAGTAGAGTCCTTGATTATCAAAGAATGGTGACTATTGAGATCAAGAGTTTGACCTTACATTTTTTTCAATTTTTTTTTTTTAACCTCAGACATAGAAGGATACAAATCCATAATTGGTTTTTCAATAGCCTTTTATTCAAGAGAAATTTATGAACGTCATCGTCAATTAGAACATTTATGACAATCACTTGATGAAGATATTTCACACTTACATACCAAGTGGGCTCTGTAAGATCAACCAAACTTTGGCTACCCTATCCATAAATAACAACCTTGAATGTCTTATTAGAGCATTGGAAAGATGAATGATCAAATAAGAAACATTCCTACACTTGAAAGTAATTTTATCATAGTCTATAGGTTCAAACCATTTATAATTTCCAACACCAAAGAAATTTAAATAGGTAATTATATCTCCATAGAGATGTAGGCATAAGTAGAGTAGGAGAAGCTGAAATTTTCCAAAAAAATATAATAGAAATTAACCTAATCATATTTTCAATAGTATCCAAATGATTAATCTCCTAGAATTACAAAGGAAAATAAGTTAATCTTACCCATAGAAAAGCAACTTGAAGAAGGAATTAATGTTGGGATCAAAGGTAGAAAGCCAAGATTTAATGAATAAAAACTCATCATAAAATCTTGAAGGGCCCTATTGTAGAATGAAATCCTTATCCTTTATTGATTCAAATTCAATAATTAATAAATTCTATGTATAGGAGAAAATAAAAATTTCTTCAATCTATCAATATAATTCCACATAATTTGTACCACAATTTTATGAATCTAAAACTAAGGGTGTGCCTTGTAGATATTATTTACATTCAATTGCCTCATTAGTCATTTTAATTTCTAAGGCACATGAGTATAAGGAATAAAATATAGAGGGAGAACCTTAATAAATTATTATTAAAATCAAAGTATGATCCATTATTTAAGTTTTCCTGTAGATCATTGAGAATATATTTCCAATTTGATTTTTATGGTGTGTTGGAGGATGTGAACCAACATGTTCCAAAGAAGAGATAAGGATAATTTTTTTTCCTTAGGTAGAGATGCCATGTTGTAACAGAGATTATCCACCACTCCCAAGTCTCTAGGACAAGGAATAGTTTGTAGGGAGTGAATGGCTCTATGTAACATCAAAGACAAATCTCAAGTAATAGGTGATGGATTAAGGAGGGTTTAAGCTATGTTTTTGGGTTTCTTGACTATTTCTAAAAAGGAAGCTTTGAAAGTTGAGTGAAAAAACCTTAGAGGTCTCAAGAGATAGATAGATATGCTCTCAACTAGAGGATGAAAGCATGGACCAAGGATAATAGTACAACATGTTGGCATCTTTGTGGTGTACTAGTGTCTCATACGGACCAGAGCTAGAGTGTGCTACTAGAGACACTTAGGATTAGCTAAATACCTAAATGCTAAAGCTTGAAAGTTTTACTAATCTAAATAGAATGATAAAATTGTAAAGAAGTACAACAAGAAGGGTAATAATTGACAAAGAATTTAACTATTAAATAAAATAATGAGTAGTGAAAGAAAAGGGGTTAATTTATGATAGGTCCAACCTCCTGCAAGCTCCTCGTGAACAAACCTGCACACATGGAAACATAAAAAAGTGTTGGGTCTTATTTTTTGAGGCTTTCCTTGGTCAAACCCCCACTTTGGTGTTTCCACCTCCATGGAAAACCAAATAGACAATGATATAGAAATGTAGATAAAGAAGTGACAAGACAAGACATAAATTATGCAAGATCACAAGTATGCTATTCAATAACAATGATAATACTATGAGAATAAATTTTACGCTTCATCCAATGACCTTGGTAAAGCTGAGTGGAAGAGTAGTGATTTGAAGATGTAAGACAATCATACAAAAATGTGATATAGAGAACTTTAACATGCAAAAAAAGATGGCCTGAGCTACAAGAAGAGAACTAGAATGAAGAGAATATGCGAATGAAGTATTAGAATGGAGAAGTGTGAGATTAAATTACAAGAGTGGAATATAATGAGAATGAGATGGAAGAAAATGGTCAATTTGCATGCCAAAGAGTCATTCTCAAGTGTGCCTACAATTGTAGAGGCATTACACTTTGTAGTGAGGAAAAAGTGTAACATCCCAATAGCCACAAGATCAAGAATCTTGTTAGGATGCTTGCATGGCATGTGGATGTCTATGCAGCTAGAAGATTCCTCGACAAAAATTCCCCCACTAACAGAAAAAAACAAGGTAGGGATGAAAATGAAGGATAGGAAGGAAATTTTTGCATTATTGTCATATTAAACCAAAGTAGAGGTTGGTTTTATGTGATATGACATAAGGGTGCAATTTTATGACATAACATATTCCCCTCACTTTAGTAATCATATGTATCTAAAAATGTATGAGCTAAAGTAGAAAGAAATTGAAGAGAATATATCTAGGATAAAGAGAAAGAAAACATTCAATTCGATATACCTGATGTGAAGGAGGTCTACCAAGATGTAAAGAGGACATAGGTCTTTGACCCTATAAATTTGACTATAATCTCGCCACAAACATGTTAGCTACAGATAAACATGTTAGGCAAAAAAGTGAAAAATAGACATGATAAAAAATTTCATGGATAAGATAAGACATAATCTAATTAGATAAAGACATTGCTAATAGGTATGGATAGCATGGATAGAGACCATATGACAAGTAGATAGGCTTGTGGTTGATGTAAATTGTATTGTAGGATAATCATAGAAATAAGACATTTCTAGTCAAGTTTCCCTCAAGCTAGATGATAATAAATAAGACATCAAGGAATCCTTTTGAAACCTTTTTAAAATTAAGCATTTACGATAGCTCCCCTTAGAATGATATGTTCTACACAAAGGAGCACATGTCATTATAAGAAGATAAATACAATAGATGTTGTGGCACAAGATATATACTAAGATGTATTCATGGAATTTTGTCACACAAGGGACAACACAAAGAAACCACAACATCGCAAAGTAGAAAGGAATAGATGAATAAATCAAGAGCACAAGGGGATCTAAATATTCGGGGTCAAAAATAATCATAGATATAGATAGATAAGTATAATATAGTATATATATGAATTGTCATCACCCCCAAATATATCAGAATGGGGAGAAGAGCACATGATGATAAAGTAAAAATAAAAATTTGGGTTAACATGGAAGATGCCTAAATGCCTTAATGCTTTGCATCATCCCTAATGTGAATGAAAAAATTTACAACATAAAGAAGAATGATGAGACAAATAGAAGAAGTGTACAATAGAGTTTCTCTTTTGTATCCAATCACCTACAAGTGTAGCAAGGGTCCTCCACACAAGAGAAGAAACATATATAGACAAGCATATGGGAACACAAAAAAACACATGAAGCTAATCTAAAGATGAAGAAGGTTTTGCTCTAATTTGATTCAACCAACAAGTCTTCCTTCTCCCAATCTAGATGATTATATGGGAATAGAAGATGAGCCTATACGGGAGGGATAACTAAAGTTGTACCAATTGACTTTCCTACAACAAGGGCTAAGGAAGAAGGCCCCTCGATCTCCTCATAATTGAAGTCTTGTAAGACTAAAGTCATCAACTTAGTAAAAATCAAGGACAGAGTTGAGATCTCTTCCAATGAATTGAACATGTACCTCTCAAGAATAACATGTGTCAACTGAGTAGGAGGAGGACAAGACGCCCAAGAGTGACTACCAACCTTGGGAAGAGGGGAAATAACAAACTCTAGCGAAGTTGAAATTGCCTCCATCACTAGGAAAATGTGGGCTAGAGAAGAACAAGACTCTAAAGATGAAGAAAAATTCTTATGGCCATCACTCGATGCAAGGTCAACCTCTAGCTTTCAATTCAATGGAGGATGTGGAATCCTCATATTTGAAGTGGAAGTAGAAGAAGGATACAAGGCCACATATCACATCACCTTTATGAAGGGCATGATAATGGGATGTGAGAAAGGAGGAATATCAAGAAGAGAAGTAAGAAGGGGAGACTCTATTGAGGGAGTGATGAACACCTACACCATTTTGGGGTGAGGTTCATTGAGATCTGCTAATGAAGTTGGAAGAAGAAAATAGATGATGGGAACTAAAGAAAAAAAGAGAGAAGAAGAAGCAATAGGAACAAAATAAATAGAAGTAGGAACAATGAGCTCCTCCCTGATCTTCTACAAGGCAATGTACTCCTTAGCCAAAGCCTTTCATTAGCACTTATGGTCGCACACAAGCTAGTTATGGTAGTTTTAGGCACTAGAAGACACAACCTAAGAAGAGGCTAAGGGCTCCTACTCTATTAGAGGAGCAACCTCCACAACTATCCTCAGTGGAAAGGTGGAATCCTAAGGAGGAGGCATAAAAGCAAACAGAGACAAGCATCTCAACAACGGGCCTCTTTCCTTTCTTTTCCTTGGGGCTAGGTAGACGAATAAGCATAGTTCATGGAGGTAGAGACATAGGAACTACCCCATGGGAATGCTTCCCCTTGCCATAAAGGGTTAGTTGGGGCATCATGGGTAAAACTAGAAGCTAAAAAATTTAAGGCTTCAATTTTTTGTAGTGCAGATGCTTTTCCTTTTCTTGTTCCAAGAAAAGTAGGAGGAATAAAAGATGCCACCAAAGGCAGAGACGAAGAAGTAGAAGGTGAAAAAGAAGAAAGAACAAAAGAAGAAGAGGAAGGTCCTAGGGAAAGAGCATGCTTGTCCTTCCCCTTTGGAGGGGTAGAGGAAAAAGTATGCTGCTATGCATGCAAGGAAGCCTTCAAGGAGATAACTTGACTAGACAAAGGGAAACCACTCTTTAGTGGTGAGCCCCTAGTCTTATAATTGAAGTAATTTCTATATAAAGATACCCTCTAGGAGGTAGGGGTCTTACTAGGGTGGGCCAAAAGTGATCAAAGGAGAAGCCCCCACATGATACCAATGGTTTATATTTAGTATCCTCGAAAGTACGCATGGTACCCTCATGGGGAAACTTCAAACATTTGTGGAATACCAAAGAAACTGCATTCATGGAGGCTAGCCATAGAATACATATCCTTGCTCTAAACAATTCACACTTGAAAATCACAACAAATGAGACTTCCAAGACCTTAGTTCCTACTAGGACTAACAAAGAAATTGATCCAATAGGTGCAACAAAGAACCCATTGTGTGTGCAGATAGTAGCCTGTGATTCATCATACTTTTCCTTATGTAAGTTGTTGATAAAAATGGTCTCCTCTATAATGACATTCACGTAAGTTGAAGGATCAACCATAATGCCTATTACAACATTATTTTTGATACGAGCATGAATGTATAATGGTGAGGGCTCTTTATTCAAAGAAGATCATGTAAAGTAAATGTAATTTCAAGAATAATATTTGCATGATATGAAGGAGGAATACAAGTAAATGAGACTACGTTAACATACTCAGATGGGGAAAAAATAGAGGAAGAAGGAGTGACTAGATTAGCGAAATAAGATGGGAGTGGAGTTGTGTAGATCTATAGTTGGTTATTGGGCTTTGCTATAGATTTATTCAAGTTCTACTCCCTACCATTGAGACACATTGTCTCGTTATTGATGTCATCTTGAATTACATGTCGAAGATGAACACATCTCTTGGTATGATGACCTGATACTCGATGATACTATTAGAACTTTTCTTCATCATACCATTGAGGATATGGCTCAAAAAGTGGTCTAATCTTTGGTAAGGATATTATTCCATCTTTTAAAAGTTTTTGTAGGACATTGCTATAAGATTTTGATAATTTAGTGAATATTCTATTTTATGTTATGGAATTTTTATCAATGGGAACAAATACCATGTTCACCACACTCTTATTCTTTCTAGAATCACCAGAGATTGACACAATTGATCAACCATCCTGGTGGGAGTGCAAGGATGAATCCACATACTGTGTAATCATTAGTTTTTTTTCATGGAAAGTGACACATAGATGGGAAAATGACATATACTTCATTACAAGAAACTTACATTGTAGTGCTAACTGCAAGTTTCCAATGAACACTTTATGTACATTGGAATTAGGTAGGGTATAGGAAATTTGAGAGAATATGGCCTAATATTGAGCTATAAAGTGAGTTGATTTATTGTGAGGTATCTGCTTGCATCAGACAGATTAGTAAATGTGACCTTCAACCTAATATTAGCCTAGAACAACTAAAGGAACTAGTTTACAAGTTGATCAAAAGATAAGACAAAAATATTAGGAAAGAATGAATACCACTCCAAAGCAATGTCCTTAAGAGAAAATGGGAATAGTTTTGCTATAAGTGCATTGTGGTGGAAGAAATTCATACACATGGCATTAAATGACAAGACATGAGTTTGTGGGTCTCCATGGCCACTATACTTTTCAAACTTTAGAATTTCTATCCCCTAAGGGATGGAAGTGTTTAGAATAGAAATAGACAAGGGACAATGATGACAAAAAGGTTGGAACATTGATTGAGAATATGAGCTAGCCGTGTTCTCCAGTTGATTCTACATCTATCCCATGTTCTATAGGAGAGAATTAAGGACATGATTAGTGGATGAAGTATGACTAATAGAACCACTAGAAAAACCACTAGCACCAAAAATAAAGGAATTCTAAGCTCTAGATGTGGAGACATTGAAGCCCATAGGAACCCTATTTACTTTAATTGTATATATCTACTCAAGTATGGTGGTGGTAGTGATGTTGACAGAGGGACCTGTGTAAGCCATGCAAACAAACACTCTGAGCATTGGGATACTCAACTATTGTCCAATGATCTCCAATTTGACATCTTGGGTAACATCCAAGACAGAGATGCAGGATGTGACATGAGTCTCTACAGTGTTTTCAATGCCATGAAGGAGCTCTAACTCTCTTCGATCATTAATAAATAAATTATTTAGACTTTCAATAATGGGAGCTTCTTGGGCCTAGGCATCCTCACTTTCCAAGAACCTTGGAAGCTCTTCAAGTCTAAGTTCTAAGGAGTTAATTTTATCTATAGGGACCCTAAAAGCAACTTCTTCCTCTAGGGAAGAGTAAGAGTTCAAGGGTGAGGAAGGAGGGGTAGGAACTTGAGGCACAACTTCATTGTGAGGAGGGGAGTATCCAATAGAGAGTCCAATGGTGAACTCTTCAAAGGTTGGTCCAGATCAGGGAGGACTAAACCTTCTAGATCCCATATCTAAGCTTTGATAACTTCTTCTTACTACATATCGAAAGGTATTCAACTAGGTCATAAATCTCATAAAGAGCATCACAACACTTGATAAGCTACACATCCTAATACAATAGATTTTTTTTTGAAACAAAGACAAAGAGAAAAGAAAGCTTCATGCTAGGTGCACCAAAGTGTAACGAAGAGGATCTGCCACTCCCAAGTCTTTAGGAAAGGGAAGATTCTATAGGAAACGAATGGCTCTCTATTACCTCGAGGATAGAAGCTCAAGTGATGGGTGATATTTGAATGAAGGTTTAAGCTACTTTTTTGTATTTTTTTATCATTTATGAAAAGGAAGCTTCAAAATCCAAGTGAAAAGACCTCACAGGTCTCAAGAGATAGACAAATAATCTCTCGGCTAGAGGAAACAAGTGTAGACCAAAGACAACAATGTGGTGCACTAGCATCTCATATGGACCAGAGGCAGAGTCTGCTACCAAAGGAAATTAGGATCTACTAACTCTCTAAATGTTGAAGCTTGAAAAAAAATTTCTAATCTAAACAAAAAGTTGGAAAATATAAAGAAGTACAACAAGAAGCATACTAATTGGTAAAGAAGCTAAATTTTAAATGAAATAAAGAGTAGTGGAAGAAAAGGTATTACCTTACGATAGGTCCAACCTCACACAAGCTCCTTATGAACAAACCTGCACACATGAAAAGAAAAAAAGTGTTGGTATGGTTTTCAGGGCTCACCTTAGTGAAACCCCACTTTGGTGTTTCCACCTCCATGGAAAACCAAACAGACAATGATGTATAAATGTAGATAAATAAGTGACAAGACAAGGCATAGAATATCAAAGGTAAAAATTATGTTATGAGAATAAATATTATCCTCCCTCCAATAAGCTTGGTGAAGCTGAGAGGAAGATTAGTGCTTCAAAGATATGAGATGATAGTGCAAGAATGTGATGTAGAGAGCTTTAATGCACAAGAAAAGATGGTGTAGAGTTGAAAGAAGATAAGTAAAATGAAGAGAATGTGAGAATGAAGTGTTAGAATGGGGAAGTGTGGTGTAGGAGCACCTTGATCATTAAATGCCTTCAAAACACCAATTTGTCAAATTTATGTGTTCAAGTCTAAAATAATGTGTCAAGGCCATGTAAAGACTAATTTGAATGTATTCAAGCCATGTAATAGGTCGAAGGTGGTCAAAGAGATGAAAAAATGCAAAACTTGTAATATTGTCCAATATATAAAAAGAGCAAAAAAATAGGAATATGGAAAGACAAAGTGGGATTTGAAGGAATAGGCCATTCAAGGTAGTTGAAGAGGTAGTTACTAGTTTAAAAATATCTATAAAAACATTGTAAAATGCCAAGAAGAGGAAAATTTTCTTGTATTCTTGAATAAAATAGAGAATAATACCCCTGTTTTCTAATTTTGCAACATTATTTCCATTGTTTTTATCTTGTATAGATTGATTAGGAATATCAAAGGATAATAATCATGTGATATCATTTGGAAAGGAGTTAACATTCATTTCAAATAGTTGGGAGGTTAGTCTTTTAGGAAAAAAAATAAAGGAAAATCATTTGAGCCTCGGTCTATGTTCTTGAAACAGAGGGTTTTGAGAATCTATTAGGTTCTTAACCTCCATTCCACCAATGGCAACTAGTTAGGTTGGTGGAATGGATCATTTTTTAATGTTATTTGTTTTTTTTAAGTTGTGTTGTGTAGGGGTAAACAAGAATATAGGATATGATGCTATTTCAAAGCTAAATTCTAAGTTTTTCCTTCAAAAATGGTGCTTGAAAGCCTAGAAGATAGAAATCTAAAGAAATGGTGTAAAGGATGAAGCTAAATGTTTGGTTACTGTCTATTTGATGTTATTATAGACATTTCTATGTTTTTTATGTGATTAAAAAGGCAGATTTTTTGTATTTGATGAATTGAGCAAGGTGAGTTGATATGGAGCCATGGTGATGAAATGTATAAAATCAAAGTTTTCTGACAAAACAGAGTTGTGGGCAGTATGTTTTGTTAATTTTTGACAAAGCATGATGTTCTAATATGATTCTTGAGGTTAGTAAGAGTTGGGAATTTAAATTGCATCAATGATGCCCCTGTATCTTGTGTTTCTTGAGGAATATTGGTGCATGGCTATGTGAGTTGAATAAATGAATTTGATAACCAGAGTTATGTGAGCATGTGATTGGCTTGTTTTCACTTAAAAACATGATGAATTCTATGTCTTGGATGTTTGATAACTATTTTTTAGTAGGAAGGAATGATTTAGTGATGTTTTGCCTTGGGAAAAGTAAATGGAATAGAAGAGTGCCTTGGTGAATAAAGAAAGAATGGATTGTTTAAGTGTCAATAATCAAGTTTGTGTTTATATAGTCATATGTTGTTTGTTAAGTTGCATCTTGTGTTTGAGAAAGATGTGAATTACTGATTAGTGAGATAGATGATGGTTGCCTTGTGAATGGCTAGGGAAAATTGAGGATGTTGTTAAGTTGATAACTGAAATTGATGAAATGAATGGTGAATTGGTGAGGTCTTGTTCAATTTCATCTTTTCCTAATTGAATTGGGTCAGTTGTACCCTAGTTGATTGAGGTTTTTGTTTGATGCTCTTGCATCAAAGTGCAAGATCAAATTGCAATAATGGAATAGAATGAGAATGAGAGGGAGGAAAATGGTCAATTTACATGCCAAAGAGTCATTCATGGGTATTTCTGTGATTGTAGAGGTGTTACACTTTGTGGGTAGTAAAAAGTGTAATGTACTAATGGAAACAAGATTAGGAATCTTTTCAAGATGTTTGTGTGGCACATAGACATCTATGCAGCATGGAAGCGTCAGTGACAAAAATTTTCCCACTGATAGAAAATGACAAGGCAGGGACAAAAATAAAGGCTAGGAAGGTGGGTTTTTATAAATATCATCTTATTAATCCAAACTATAGTTATCTGAAATTGCATAAGAGTGCAATTTTATGGCATAAAACCACCAAACCCTTTCTAGTAGTTGTAGCATCATTTGTTCACCCATTATCTCTAGAAGTATTATAAGAAATCCCATTAGGGAAATAAGTGGCATATAAAAGTTGCTTGAGGAGAAAATTAAGAGAAATAAATGCCTCAAATTCTTCCTCGTCACTAATTAAAAAAGGTATAGCAATCAAAATTATCCCATTATTAATATGCGGGGCTATAAAGACATCATAATGGGAACCATATGCAAAATCCTATCTACCCTCCTCTACATGAAAAGAACAAGAAGATACAAACTTAATTTGGAAATATGAAATAGGGAAGCCACTTCTACACACATCAGAAGTCCATTAAGACTCCTAGAGATCGTACGAATTGAATGGAGGGAGGCTTAGTTAGGGCTTAAATACACATTGACAAGAATATTTTTGGAGAGTTGCATAGAATCCTTACAAAATTAGCAACCTTATTAACATGTTTTTATGATATAGGAAATCTCTTCTTACTACTTATGTAATGTTGGTTAATTACATATATAAATATTATTGTGCTAAATAATGCATCTCTTCACAAAAAAATATATTTAGTTTAACATATTGTGTAAGCACTTGGTTTCTAATCTAATAAAATGTAATTAAAGTGAACAAAAAATATTTATTGTTGGAGTGATTTAGTACACTCTAGTGTTTAATATTACTTAGGTCATTTTTTTTTAATGTCTCAAGTCATATAATGAGGACACATGTAATGGTATAGTTCTATCCTCACCTAGGGTTTCCTTAGGGTTGCTTTATTACCTTTTAGGTTTCCTTTATAAGGATTCATTATATCATTATTTATGAATTGTGAGATTTATACATTAAAAATGATTCTTATTTTTGAATCTATCGGCCTTTGGCCTCAATAGTCTTGCTAATTCTCTTTGAGTGTGATAGGTGTTTGATTGTAAGTGATATTTGGAAACTGTGAGATTGAGGGATAAACTCCAACATGGTATTAGAGCTCTAGATTTGTAATTACCTATTTGATTTTTGAGAGATCAAGTCTTGGGAAAGAAATTGGTGCATCTTGGACTCAAATGTACCTCACTATTGCATCTAAAACAACCAAAACCCTATAGATCAATTTTCTTTTTGTTGAATTTGGAGACCAAAAATTTAGAGGAATTTTTTGTTGGTTTATAGATTTTAATAAATTAGAATCCATACAATTCTATAGATCCATACAGTTTCGTATAATGCATGTTCATACAAATCATATTACTTTGCACAAAATAATTGGCCCCTCTATTCATAATTTCATCCCTTCTAAGCCATTTTCTAGAAACCGTCCCACTCCAAGATTCACTTCAAACCTAGCTAACTAGAAACCTTTAAGTATTTCAATGCTTTCCAACTAGTGAGAGATTCATTCTAGATCTCTTTGAAGGTTGCAATAAGGTTTGACAACAATACCTGCTATACTACTATCTCTTCTATCTCCCAAATGTATGCAACATAGTATGAGAGTTTCCCTTTTCCATTTAGAATGAATTTGTCTTACCATGCCAAGAATTCAATGTGAAGATGAAAACAAAATGGTTTTGACAACATTGTATCATCCCTCATTATTTTCAACTACTGACATATGTGGCCACATAGCCATAGTTGCACACATCAGAAAAAAAATAGTGTATGTCAATGTATGGCCTTCTTTGTAGAGATACTAGCTATTACCATCTTAGGAAATGTCATTTTATGGGTATAACATCCACTACCATACCACACATAAAGTTTTACATATTTACATACACATAAGGTTAGAAAATGTATTTATATACAAAACTACAACCTTATGCCATATTTTATCATTTAGTGTTACATTCTTCCTTTACTAGTAGTTTGTTTTGTTAGTGACTTAGTACTTTTGAATGTATTTTATTCTCACTTGTAACATAGGTTATTCCATGTAATCTATGTTCATTCACAAAGTACATTTATTGTGGATTCATAAATAAATCACATTTTCTAACATCCTATTTTCTTTTTGTCATGATTATGCAATGCATTCCTTATAGTTTAAGTTGTTTGTTTAACCTTTCTTTCAAAGGAATTTTATTTTGGATGGTGAAATGCACTTATTTGATGTCTTGTATGTTGAGTTTCAATGGAAATTTAATGTCTATTTGAATACACATTTTATTTTCCAACATTGTGAAGTACAACATTAAACACAATGTGTTTTGCATCCTACATTTGGTTATAGAAAGAAGCATGTGTAGTGTGAAGTGTGTATGTTAAAGGTTACCCAATGTCATAAAGGGAAGGTTAAGAAACACAACATTTTTTGAAAGCTCTAATTTTTTATAATAAGAATTTGTAGGCTTCATAACACAATGTGTTTTGCATCCTACATAGAGTTTGAAAAACATATATAGGTAACAACCCAATACCATACATACATATAATTGATTCCAATTTTTTTCCTACATGTCACCTGAATTTCAATTGTTTGTTGTATCCCCCACTTGAAAATCCCCCACACAGTCTCCATCCTTTACCTTTGAACAACAAAATGTAAAAATTCACAACACAAAAGGTTTTATAACTTGTAATTAATTTGTGCAATTTTGTTTTTTTCCACTATACAATCAACAAAACAATAATTATTAAGATTTAGATTGCATATTTACTCACATCAATGTGCAACTCTTATGGACTCTACAATTACAAATCTATAACTAAAAGTAATAGTTTATCATAGAATACAATACACTTGAAACTAAAACCAATATTGAAATCCCACCCAAGTCCATTGATGGAAGGAAAAAAGCCAAAAAAAGTAAGAAACACTAGCCGTCTAACACATTATTAACTCAAAGGAACATGGAGAAGGAACAATCGAAGGGTGGGAATTGGAGTGGGAGACATAGTTTGAATCTTTTAGAGGGCATGGATGATGGAAAAGATGATGAAGATGTAGATGCAAATTGTCTAGTCATAGGGCTATCTCCTGCTTCTTTTCTTAATGTTGTGGCATTGGGAGTTTTCATAGATGATGTTGTGGTTGTGATAGGTGTTGAAGCTGCTGAAGTTTCTCATGATGGATTGTTTTCATTTGCAAGTTTGGATTTTGCTAAGGCTTGTGACCTACTTGAGGACGTCCCCTAAATATTTCTTTTTCCTTCTTAGGGCTTAGCTCTCACTAATTCTATATAAGTGGAGAGAATTTCTTTCCCTTTGGAGATGCTTTGTTGCTTGTTCCCTCCTGTTGGGTGGAGTTGCTATTTTGGGCCAACTTTGGTTGGGTTCTCTTTTTTTCCCTTCGGCTTTCCCCTATTTTTTCTTTAATGTGTTGTCTTTTATTCCTCAAGGGTTTATTTTTAGAATGTGAGTGGGTTGTTTACTTTTTATGCTAGTGTAGATTCTGTGTAAGACATTATTCTGGGTCTCAAGATGGTTGAGATTTATGTATATTGTGTTATTGTGACCAAGGATGAGTGGTGGTGTTCCCTTCCTATAGTTTTTGTGGGTTTCTTCCTAGCTAAGAAAGGTTTCTTCCCTAGCTTCTATACTAATGAGTGTTGGTAATGCTTAGTAACCTTGTGACATTGAACCCCCTTTGGTATATTTTAATGTTTTCTCTGTTAGGGGTTATTTTTCTTCTGGTGGTTGCAATATATTTTGGTGCTTACTCTACTCTTATTTTTGAGCTTGGGCTACACTTAGAGTTTTTTTTTGGTTGGGCTATGTTTATTCATGACCTAGGAGATCTTGGTGTAGTGCCCCTCATGTTGTTCTTTATTAGACTAATGATTGTTCTATTTAGGATAGACATTATGACACTTTGTTGATGTTAGATTTACTACTTTGATAATACTGGATGACACCTTAATGATGTTATAGCTATTACTTGAGGTTATGCACATGCTATGACAATTTTATGGACTCATCAGTTTATGTGGATTAATTTAATTATGAGCATGATGTGTTTATCTAATCATGGTTACTATGCCATTATCTGGTGATTGTTTTGTGTTGTTTGTTATGTAACTATTGATATACATTGATGTGGTTACTTGTTTGATGTTTCTTTGTGAAAGAAATAGTATTGAATTACTCATTCATGAGTACCCTGCTATGCTATGATTTCCTTTCATGGTGTGTCTGACTGTAAGATTATATATATGTTTGACTATTTTATTTGCTATAGGTTGTAGGTATCAGGCATCGACACCACCTAGATTGACAAGTTTGAGTGTGCCTTAAACCCAATGGAAATTGTTGAATAGAGATAATGTATGATCCCCTACCCTTTCCATCATCCTCAAAGAGGATGAGTATCTAGTTAGTCACCCCATTAGTCTTGTATGTGTTCATGGTTGGTTATTTTCATTTTTACCTTGTTTATGCTTAAGTGATTATTGTTGATATTTAGTTGCTAAATTAAATTGGTTTAATAATGATTTTTTATTAGTTGTTGAATTAAATAAAATATTAAATAAACCATGTCAATAAATGGTATTTGAGTTGCCTTGGTTAATTAATTTATTAATAAAATTGATAAGGTAAAAAGTATTTTTATAATTAAATATAAATATATTCATTATTAATGTTGAGTTTAAATAAATTAAAAGGTGGGAAAATAATATAATATAAAATATTAAATTGTAAGGAGATAATGGATAATCAACAAAAACAATAAAAAGATAGAGAAAGAATTGTTTAGAGCACATGTGTGACTTCAAACTGCTTATCGTTTGGAAACTTGTTATTTTGTGAGATTTATTATCTGATTTTTCTGTTTGAAAAATATTACAACTTCCTTTTGGAAAAATAATAATTATTATCATTTTGGGAGAGATTAGGCATGATTATTATGATTGATTTTTGTTTTCAAACAAGGAACTTTGTCGGAAAGAATAATCCATTGAATAATAATAATTTTTGATTGATTGTTTTTCAAAATTGGATTGGGGGAAAATTACTAAAGATTAGATAAAGGTTTTGAAGAAACAGATTGTTGCAGACGTAGAAGTCGATCTCGGCATCGGTTTCTGTCTTAGTAGTATTGGAATGTAGGTTGGCTTCATCTCTATTCTTGTTTCATTTATCTATTCAATGTAATAGGAATTTGTTGTTTCTCTATTGTTGCAAGTGAATGTTTGTTCATTACACTGTATGTTGTTTCAATATTGAATTTGCACTCCATGCTAGAAATTTGATACCCTCATACTATTGGTCATTTGCAATTGTTTGAAAGTTTCTTGAACCTTTTAAAAGGTTGTGCCATCCATTACTATGTGATTTGAATTCTCATTGCAACCTATCTTATCTTTACCTATAGTGAATTCCCTTCCCTTGCATCTTGCTACCATATAATTTTTATTGATTTAAAAGCTTTGTGTTTATTTCATTATTTTATTCTCTTTGGTGCACCACCCTATTATGACAGGGAAGTGAGCATAATGTGACTTTCATATCTGCATTGTATATAGCTAATTCATTATGTGATAGAAGTGCATTAGGAATAAATAGATGCATGTAATGCATTATATTTGATGTAAATATGTTGTTAGACCAACATTGGAATTTTTTAGTTTCCATTTGATGGTCAATGTTTGGATTGCAAATATATATGATGTTCTCTTTTTGAAGGGTGTCCATTGAAATTATTCATTGAGATCTCTCATCGAATTCCTCTATAAAGGGTTCAATTTGCTTCCCTTTTTGTAGTTCGACATGCCTTTTATTTAAATGCTCCAACTTGTATTTATTGGAGTCAATACTATTCACATTGTTTGTTGTTGTTCAAAGTTTTCTCTTTTCCATTAAGGCCACACAACACACCCTCCAACCTCCCCTTTGTCATTGCCTTGTCACCATATGAATTTTATAGTATGCAATTTCATTCATAGATTTTGATTTTACACATATAAATTTTGATTCTTTTTATCTCCATTACCTTATGGTTGGCATTTGTGCTCATGAACATGGAATTCGATTTATGTATATATATATATACATTTACATATATTCTATTTTATTATATTAAAAACAACTTTTGTTAAAAATTAAATATGTTGTTGCCATCTCATAATTTGGGATATTGAAATCCGCTTTCTATATATATATATATATATATATATATATATATATATATATATATATATATATATATATATATGTATGTATGTATGTATGTATGTATGTATGTATGTATGTATGTATATATGTATGTATAAATATATCATGGTTATAATTAAATAATAATTGTTTGTGTATTCAAATGTTAGAGAAGAATATTTTTACCTTTTAAAATAAATGATTTATGTTAGATAAAGAATTTGGAAATATTAAATAGTAAGAAGGTTGATTTATTATGTAATCAAATAACTATGGAAATTATTTAAATGAATGAATTGTTGAGCTTTTAGAATGATGTTGTCCACTCATATTTTGTATTAGTTGATATGTGGATGCTATATGTAAATAGTTATTAAGAGTTCATGATATTGTGATAATTTTGGAAAAAGAGATGATTTTGAATTATTATTTCAAATGAGAGTCCTTGTGCAAAATGGTTAGTAGACTTCCAGAGGTTAGGGGGAGTTTCCTGCATGATGGTTTTCATGATTATTTCATTTTGAAATGGTTGATAATGTCTTCAAAAAGGGTACATGAGGGTCTTTAGCCTTGAATTGCTCATTCATCATTATGGTTGGTATTTGTAAGTGAGATGGTCCATGCCTCACTCTATGTGTGTGTTCATGTGCTTTGGTAATTTGTGCAAGATGGCTTTACCCTGCTTGATGTATTGGGTATTCTAGTTGCAAGTAGAGGGAGTGGCTCTCTATGGGGGTTGGAACCAAAAGTGGTGTCTAGGACAACCCATTGGAGAGTTTCTTAATCCAGTGATAACTTAATAATGAATTAGGGGGTATGGGTAGATTTCACATTAAACGAGATAATGGATGCCTCACCGATGCATGTAGTGATCGTTTAGGCTAAGGATGGGTTGAGAAGGACTGGTTGAAAATATCAACTCTCTTTTCCTCACGAAAGGAATATTGGTTCTGCATGTGTCACCCTATGAGGTCAAGATCTCATGAGAGGTTTCCAAGACAACCATAGATGGGGGCCATGGTCTAGTGAGAGATTTCTAGGACAACCCATGTTAGGACCATGCAATGACACTCTTCCCTATTGTAGTCTAGCATTCCCCAATTATGTGTTCCCCTTTTGTTGTGTAAGGCCTCTAGAAGTGATGCATGTGTTATGTGATGTTGATGTTCTAATGTGTTATTTTGGAACCATGATTCATCCTTTTGTGTTAAGACTTTTATCTTCTTGACTGTTTTGTGGTGGGACCTTATTGTTATCTCCTAGCATAAGAGGGTGGACCTTGGGGCTCCACATGGTCGAGTGGATTGTCCTTTTACCTCCATTGGTTTTCCCTTGCTATTGTTTGTGAGTGTGGAGAATGCACTTTATGTAGCAAATTATGGATTGTGTACTAGTTCAAGGAGACACGTTATGTATTGAACCTTTATATGATATGTATCATGTAATGTAATCTTGATGTACTCTTCCCGTTGTATTCAAGGAAGCATTGATGTAGGTTTGTAACAATGTAATATGTAATAGTTATGTTGCACCCTCATGTAAGAGAATTTGTATATGTACTTATTGGTTCTTTATATATGATCCTTGATGATTATTTATCTGATATTATGTACTGAGTGTGTGTCTATTTCTTATTCATTTAATGCAATGGATTTAAAATGAAATCTTATTGTTAGTTAATCCATGATGTATGTTTAGATCTTGTTCAATAGGTATGTTAGTAATGCAATCATAGAACCTTAGAGGACATAGCTTAACTTATATGTTATGTTTAGATGTGATTTACATTCCATGTTATTTTTACTTAAAAAAAAAATTATGCCATTATTGTAGTTAGTTGTGTTGTCCTCTGAGGTTCTTTGGCGAGGTGTTACACTTGGTATCAGAGCTTAGGGTTCAACTCTAGGCCTTTTTGAGTCCGCAATGACCATGTTGCAAAAAAGCAACACTGAGAGGGGGATGAATCAGTGTTGTGCAAAAAATTGAAAAAAAGCAACACTGAGAGGGGGATGAATCAGTGTTCTACTCTTTAACTTAACCATTCAACAAAGGAAATATACATGAAAAAAATGAACACAATCACAACACCATAACACCAGGATTTTTATGTGGAAATCCTATTACGAGAAAACCCATGGTGGATGACCAATCCAAAATATAGTTTGAGTATAGCCAAAATAAATATTACAAAATGGGAATGCACTTGCATTCAGGCACACTGCCTAGAGCTCATTGCTCAAATTTGATAGGATAACTACCTTATAATGATTTGGATTAGATCCAAATGAGTGAACTAATATAATAAACATCTATAATGCTTGATTGTAGTTCTTGTTAGGATTTGTTGAAAATCTTTTGTCCTTTTGACTGATTCAACAATTCTGCTCTACTCTGCACAAACTTGCTCTACCAAAAACAAGTAAAATTGTGCATAATTAGCTAATTGCTTCTTTTGATGATCACAACACCTTTCACACACACTTCATACATGAAAATGATATAATTGATCACTTCTATATATCTATAATAAGGGATCTTATCTTTATAGGTTAGCCTCCAGATAAAATACAAAATATTCTTCATGTGTCAGCTCAAATCAAGAACATTTTTTTATGCGTACCCATACAAGTTGGCCATGACATAGCTTAGACTTAAAATAAAATATTTAAACATAAAAACATTTAAATAATTACTCCTTATACATTTGCAACACACCACATTCATTGAGTCAGCCACAATGAGCAAATAGACAAAAATCCATCCTGCGAGATCTCCTAACTCGTACAATGATTAATGCAACACCACAAAAATAAATAATGAGACAACATACATGATTAAAAAAATATCTTGGGGATCCACAACTTAAAAGGATGATCTGGTGAAGCAAACAAATTGACGTGGTAACTAGATACTCTATTCTTGATATTTTTTGTTGGTAATACTCTATTTTCAACTCCTTATGCCAGTATGATCACATTATAATTTGCAGAACAAAGTAATGACTTCAGTTGCCATGAATGAAAACATTAGAAGCCATATTCCAACAATCTCCCCCTTTGGAATTTATGGCAACACTTAGTGAAAAATGACTAAGTGTTGAGACTAGTAAGTGCACTACCAAAATTCAAAATTTCAAAACACATCTTTGCAAAACATTGATTCCCCTTAGAATGTCAAGGAATTTTTCACTACGCTCTCTCCCCCTTTGACATCAATGACAAAATTTGGAAATCCAAACTTTCAAAACTGTACAAACACAACTTGTGACTTATAGAAATTTGAAACAATGTTATACCCAAATATGTAACAATGCTATATCTGATTGTATCTCTCTACAGGATCCATAGCCACTCCATAAACTTTATCCATTATTGCTCACCATACACTATCCATTTGGGACTGTTTCTCAAGAAAGATAGTGATTAAACCATTCTTTATCACAACCTCATTTTCTTCACATGATTACTTTAGTAAACATGACCTCCATATGTATGATATGTCTACATTCATGTTTAGGTATATAAGTCTTGGATCAATGACTTATCTTCAAATCTGTATTTGCATTACTGTGACTGTCTTCTTGTGAGAATACATTTTCTGATTTAAATGCAAATAATTAGACATATTCTATACTTTGAAGATATTGCTGAAGATTTTTATTTTTATATGGCTGTGACATTTCTCTATAATCTTTCTGTCATCATCTATTCACTATCTTCTCATCATGGTTAAAGGACTACACCTACAAACCTTTAATACTCTGAGAGATATTAAATAGTTGAATGAGGAAGATGATGCACATTTGTTCCTTGCACATAATTATGACAGTAACTCAACTCGTGCATGTTTTGTGATGTATTTACCTTCTTCCCACTGCAAAATGTCTTTTGAAGACTACACCTTTGAATAAACAAGCTGACTTTAAGATTCTTCAAGTATTTTAATAAGCAAGGGATTATTATTAATAACAAAGATGTTATCATTTTATAGTTGATGAATGTCACTGCTTAATTTTATGACACTACAAGACCGTCTGCATTATGATCATGAAGTAATCATGATTGACATCAACTATCAAGTAACCCCATATGCACTTAAAATATTCAAAAGACTATGCATAGACTAAAATAATGCAATAATTACTATGAGCTGGGCTCAACCCTTATGGGAGCCACACATTTCCAAATTGCCACTCATCTAACTAAGAATATGAATGCACCTGTAGCTACACATGAAATAAACATATTGGGAAATATGACTGTGTTTTGTGTGTACGTTGACCAAATGGTTTTCCTAGACATCCAAGGAATTCATTGATCTTTTGATGCACATGGAGATAAATTGATGCATGGATAGGTGGATAATATAAATGATCATGTATGGTTATGACTTTTCATTGCTTAGAGTACAACTCTAAAACATTGCTTGACCATTGCAGGAACAAGAGCACATGGAAACTAAGAAGGACAAGCAACGAGGACAACACTGAAGTGAGACAAACATCAACTAGTCATTCAAGCAATGACTGGTCATCCCTCTAAATGCACATTTACTTTCCTTCATTTATTCATGTATTAATTCATCTTTATTTGTATCAAGGAAGAGTCAGTCTCACGGCTTGTTGTGTGAGACACATGTGTCTTATCTCATTCAATAAAGATTACATTTTCAAAAATATGTGAATCTTTCTCTATTACATGCATGTGTATGAATGTAATGGTTTGTAGTTGTAACCTTTTCATATTTTTCATTTATACATTTGAATGTGATGAAGGAGGATAATAAAAAGTACCTTATCTTTCTCAATTTAAAACAAATTCTACCCTTTTGAACCAATGAGTGAAAAATAGGTAACATTTATGGCAACCTTTGCTGGATGTTTTCCTGCTAAACATGAAAACCAGTAGCCTAAGCTTGTCCATTGGGCATGGAGTCATTAGGGAAACTCAAAAACAGACCTAGAGCAGTTTTGTACATGGTTGTAACTCAATTGTAACTTATTAGAACAGGTCAGGTCACTGGAAACTTATTAAAAATAGGAAAAACTAAAGTGAAGCTATTTACTATGCTGGAACAACACTTAGGGAATGAAACAACAACTAAAATAAAGTGCAACAAAACTTATTGAAAGCATAAAACTTAACCTAATATGAACAATGATAAGTCATACCTCAAAATAGTGTTTGAGGTGAATCCCATTAACTGGGATTGGTAACATTTCTCCATCCATGTTTGATAGCTAGAATGCATTATGCTCCTTGCATTTAGTAATAATAAAAGGGCCTACCCAGAAATGATCAAACTTTTTATGCTTGCTTGGTCCACTCTTTAGCACATCCCACTTGAGAACAATATCACCTTCTTTGAAAATCTTGGTTGTAGCTTTCTTATCAAATGTTCTCTTTGTTTGGAGCTGATGATACTCCAATGTTTTCATTACTTTGTCTCGACTCTTTGAGCTCCATGAGCTCTGCATATCTCATGGACATTGGGTCTTGTTCTTCATACATCTCCAACTGGTGAACAATATCTAGAGCTAGAAGCTCTATAGATAGAGGTAATCTAGCCTCTTTACCATAAACAAGTACATATGGTGAATTACCAACTGATCTCTTAGGGGTTATTCTATCTGCCCAAAGTGCAGATTTTAATGTGGTATGCCAAATCCTTTGATTCTCTTCCATGGTCCTCTTAATGATTCTAATCAGATTTTTATTTGTACTTTTAGCTAAACCATTACCCTATGGGTAATAATTGGAGGAGGTATTCAAATTAATTCCATATTTAACATCCCAATTTGTAACTCTTAATCCAACAAAAGCAAGAGCATTATCTGAAATGATTGAGTCAGGCACTCCAAATCTGGTGACTATATCCTCATAAAAGCTCATAACAGAAGATTCATTTGCTTCTTTCAAAGCTACTGCCTCTGTCCACTATGTAAAATAATCTGTGATTGTAAGCAACCACTTGTGACCAGCATTGGATGGTGGATTAATTGGCCCGATAAAGTCAATGCCCCATCTCATGAAGGGCTTCTCTACTTGGATTGGATGTAAAGGAATAGCAAGGATTTTTTCTTTTCTTGCAAATAAAGCACATTTAATACACTTTCTTGACCATACATATGCATCTTTAAATAAGTTGGGCCAATAGTAACCAGCTCTCATGATTTTCCAAGAAGTTGTCCTTGGAGCAAAGTGACCTCCTGAAAATCTATCATGAAATTCATGAAGTACCTTTTTTGTTTGATCAATATCAATACACCTTAACAAACACCATTCAGATCTTTCTTGAAAAGAATATTGTCGATGAGGACATAAGGAATTGATTGCAATCTGAAGTATCTACATTTTTCTCATTCTAGACTGGGTGGACATTCACCACCAAGAAAAATGAATCATTTCTTGAACCCAACTTCTGCAACTAATGCAGTGCATCAATTCTTGAACATTCTGAGGGTCATCTCAGATTAGCTAAAACAACACCAATTTCTTATTTCTCAGACATCTTCATATGGTTATAAGTGTTGTTCACAAAGTCCTCTACCTCGACAAGTTTTGTGATGTTGATGCTCCACATCAAATTTCATTACTTTTGTGATCCACCGCATTTTTCTCACACTCAAATCTTTGTTCAACATAAATTCCTTCACACTTGATGTGCAACCAAAATATGAATTTTATTGTTTGAAACTAGAGGTTTAAACTTTAGGCTTTTGATCACAAATGAGAACATGTTTCAACAAAAGCATATTTCTCTTCATAATCAAGAAGACCTTGACTAAAGAAAGCTATTAATGCTTCTAAATTATCACTATTTTGGTAAACCAAAGATAAAGCAGAAATTGAACTAATGTCACAAAGCATATAAAAGAAGTCTTTGTGAGAACTGGACACTGT
Source organism: Sequoia sempervirens (assembly GCA_007258455.2). Taxonomy (NCBI): domain Eukaryota; kingdom Viridiplantae; phylum Streptophyta; class Pinopsida; order Cupressales; family Cupressaceae; genus Sequoia; species Sequoia sempervirens. The sequence goes on along the minus strand of VDFB02159431.1, from coordinate 8,098 downwards.
TGGGGGCTGATAATTAAAGCTTCCTTGATTTCTTTTCCAAAACTACGCTTTGCTTCTCTTAGTCCAACCAAAACTACATTATTTTTAAGCATGGCAGTGAAAGGTTGTAATAAATTTGCAACATCAGGAATGAATCTTCTTAAAAAGTTGATTCTCCCTAAAAAGCTCTGCAATCCTTTCTTGTGATTGGGTAATGGTAGTTCGAGTATAGCTTTAACTCTTTCAGGATCAATGGTAACTCCTTCTTTTGACACTATGTGACCTAACAGTTTGCCTTCATGAACTGCAAAAATACTCTTTTTAGGATTGAGAGATATTCCATATTCTCCGCATTTTTCAAAAACTTGCTTGAGATGTGACAAGTGCTTATCTGCATTCTTTGAATATATAGTTATGTCATCTAAGTAAACCAGCATAAATTTTTGAATTAAACTCTGAAATGTCATATCCATGGCACGCTGAAAGGTAGCACCAGCATTAGATAAGCCAAAAGGCATTCTCTTGTAGGCTATAGTGCCCCATTTTGTTGTAAATGCTATTTTATATTGATCCTCCTCTTTAACTATAATCTGGTTATAACCAGAATATCCATCCAGAAGAGAAAACCTCTCTGAACTAGCAACAACTTGGAGAATTTGTTCCATAGATGGTAAGGGATAATGATCTTTCAAAGACGCTCTATAAAGGTCTCCAAAATCTACACATAATCTTATCTCACCGTTCTTCTTTCTAACCGGAACAAGGTTAGAAACCCAGGATGTGTGCTTAATTGGAAATACAATACCCCCCTCGACTAACTTGGTCAGCTCTTTGATCATTAAAGGTTCAAGCTTGGGGTTCAAGGGTCTCTGTTTTTGTCTAACAGGCTTGGCACTAGGTTCTAACTCAATTGTATGTTGTGCAATATGAGGATCAAACCCTTTTAAATTAGAATATTGCCAAGCAAAAACATCATGGTACTCTTGGCATAAAGCAATGAAAGCTTTTCTATCTTCAACTGAACAGATTTTTCCTAATTTGAGAAGCTTACCTTTAAAGATTTCCACTTCTTCATAATGATCTTCCTTCACTTGAATGCTGACTTTGTTCTTCTTAAGTTGATCATCAGAATTGAATATGGATTCCAAGGTAACCAACCCTTTGGGAAGTTTATTTGTCTTTATTTGAATCACTTGATCATCATACCGTTGTTTAATCTTTCTCCTCGGCTTACTACAAAAAATTGATCTTCTTGAAGCAAAAAGGTTAAAATCTACTCATCACTTTCAAATACCTGCTAGTTAATGTTGTTATCAGGAATTGATGGCCTGATAAGCACCTTGACATACTGCTGTTTTTTTTTTTTTGATATCGCCTGGGATATCAAACTGTGCTCCAATTGTTGTAAGTCTATCAACATGCTTATTCTGATTTCGTGGAATAGAAATTAGATTGAAGGTGTTAAATTCTTCAATTATGTTCCATACTCTATTTTTGTATGACTTCAAAGCATCATTCTTGGTAACATTCAGCCCTCTAACCTAATTAACTATCAATTCGTTGTCTCCATAAACTTTCAAACAATCAATTCCTCTTTTCCTTGCCCACTCAAGGCCTTGAATGAGTCCTTCATACTCAGCACTATTGTTAGAACATGCAAAATCAAAACGAAAGGATAAAAAGTGCTTATCACCCCGTGGAGAAACCAACATTGCACCTCCACCTACTCCATTCTTGCTTCTAGAACCATAAAAAATTTTTCCCAAAGTTCACTTCGCTATTGCAACAATTGATATGTACCCTTTTCAAGGTTTGGAATCTCTGCATCAGGTTCAAGCATCACATAATTACCCATACCGGTATCTAGAATAAGATCTTCAGGACTGTCCAACATATTTGCAATTGTCGATTCATGTAACAACACATCAGGAACAACTTATGTTTGAAGTTCTTGAGTGACATCCAGCTCACTATCAGTAAAAATGACATAATTTATGTCTACAACAGTAGGAATAACATTGATAGGACCTGGGTTATATGGCTCAATGTGATCTTTAGCCAACTTTTCAGATTTAATGGTAACTTTGGTTCCATATCTAGTTCTAAACAACATATGTGACCAATCAGCTGACACATAGCTTCCTATTTTAGCTGTAAAGTCTCTTGAGAGACATAAGGAAAACCAAGGTGTGAGATCTATAATGTATATGTCCTAAGGAACTAGAAATTTTGGACAAGCATGAAGAGTAAGACTCAAACCTTTTATAACTCTCAATGTACTAACAAAGGTACCATCCAATTGAAACACTCCTTTCTCTAAAGGTTGATATTTTAGTCCAAGCTTGTCAGCAATTTGCTTTGGCATTATTGAGCTACTAGCTCCACTGTCTACCATACAATTATGAACTAACTTATCACCTATGATTATAGACACATAAAATGGAGGTGGCTTGACTTCTTTACTTTCCTCTTTGTTGGGTTGTTTATCATTTTCTTGAGGATTATTTGTCAACACAGCTCTAACCTAAGCTATTGGAGACTCAAACTCATCAAACATTTTCAAATTTGACAAGGCTGACTATAACATATATTTTTGACTTGGGATAGCTAATGAATCCCACATAGACATGGTTATGTTAATATTTTTCATACTATCAAAAATATTATAGGAAATAGTCAGGTTTACTTTATGGTGTACCTTTATACTAGCAAGATTAGCTTGCAAGTGTGGCTACTCCTTGATTGGGAGTTATTGATTTCTTTGCAAAACATGAGTTACTTGAGATGTAGATCATTCTATAGCTGTTTCTTTTCCTTTATCAATTGCTTGATCAAGCTCAAAATCTCTTTTCTTTTCCCTTGTGTTAGCTACAACTAGAGAATTATCTACATTCAATCCACAAAATTCCTCACCTTGCCAGTTAAGTAGGGTAGTTTCATTGGTAAGCTAATCTTGATGTTGTGGAGATGCATCATTGAGTGCATTGTGCTATGAACTTGAAGCATTTTGTATCATAAGTTCTTGATTGATGAGTTTATTTGAGCAAGTGGCTTGATTGTGAGGTTGGTTACAAGGGTAACACCACTCATAATCTTCTGCTAAGTTTTTTTGAATAGGGACAAGATCCTTAACTGCACTAATAGGTACTGGAGCATAAGCCTGAAAAGGTCTTGTGTTTACATTTTGTCTTGGGCCCTAGTAGTTGCCTTTAATAAGCCTATATATTACCTCGGATATTGTTGTTGCTGACCTGAATTCTGCTGTTGATAAGGCTTGTTATACGATTGTTGCTTTTCCAAGCTCACAAGCTTGTTACCAAAAGTCTATAATAAACTTTTGATCTCTTGTAACTCATTTGAAGAACTTGAGACAACAGTTTCTTGTGTTACAACAGCTAGAACGATAGCTGATACTACTGGAACAGGTGGCAAAGGTGCAAAAGGTGGTATCTGCAAAGGGATATTTGAATGAATATCTGGAAATATAGGCATTGGTGTCCTAGGAGCAAGTTTACCAGCTTGTATTAGGCTATTTTCAGCTCTAATTGCTACTTCATAAGCATCTGATAAAGACACTCCTCCCATTGACTATATTAAAACTGATATATCACTATTTATAGCTCTAAGATAATACAGGAAGGCATATTCAGGTGAAGGCCTCACCGTAGCAGGAATCCTATCCTAGGTTCTTTGAAAACGGAAATTAAAATCCATCATTTGCTCCTGAGGGGATCTCTTTATAGTTGTAAGATGTTCTACCAAAGACAAGTTATCAGACTTATCTTGAAACTGTTTATGCAACTTGTCTCCAAATTCATCCCAAGTTGCGATTGAGCCTACTGCTAAACCCCTATACCATTGCAATGCTTTTCCTTTTAGTGATGCAACTAGCAATGTCACAACAACATCCTCTTGAGTTATGTGATGAACTCCGCATAACAAAACCACATCTCGTATATTTTCAATTGGGGTTGTTGTGTCTTCACCAGTGAAAATTGGCAAGCTCTTCAAAGCTGCCACTGAAATGTCATTGTGTTGTGCCAAATTTAATGGACTGCCTCCATTAAATGGCACAAAAGGCTGATTTCTAGGAGCAACCATTAGAGGTGGCTGAGGTGGATTTAAATTTGTAAAAACAACAGTTGATGAACTTGCTGCAGTAGTAGAACTTGAAAATGAAAATGTTGCAAAACCTATATGACTAGCAAATGCAATCGGACTGCTTGAAGGAGACCTTTCTGTTCTAAGGCTAGGTGAGGCTGAACGATTCTCAGTCTATTTTTTAGATGGTCTTCCTCTCCTCCTTGGTGATGAAAATACTGTTTCTTGTCTAACACCAGGTGGTGTAGACTGTACTCTCTTAGAAGGAGGTACTCTTTTTGCTGCTCTACCTTGTCTTCTGGGTGGTGACAGCTGCAAAACTTGAATTCTCTGGAACTTCATGTTTGTACTCTTCTCATAAGCTGTGACAACACTAAATTTGTTGTTCTTTTACTTCACGGAGTCACCAAGTATGCTAAAATAACTTTTGCAAAGTCTAAAACTTGCTGGTTGCATACCAAACCAACAATATAATGTGGAACTTGTCCCACTAGGCATGCCAAAATTGTTATCACTTGGATTTTGCACCCTATTGAATGTGGAATTCAACAATCCAGTGTAACATGGGAATGATCTCAAAAGTATGAATACTTGGATAAGACCAAACCTTCGGAGAAGGCCAACTTCCTATTGGTATCACCTATTCTATTGACTTGTTGAAAGAAAAGGGAAGAAAGAGTACTTGAAATGAAACTTAACCCTACTGTGATATATCAAACTTAAGATGGATAATGAAAAGCAGAAAATAACACTTGGTTTCAACATATTGAAACTATGTTTGCACAAATTGTACAGTGAATCTTTGCATAAATATTTCACTAAAAGGTCAATCACAGTAATTATCAAAAGGAAGATAAACTTCACAATTGGAAAACTATAAGCAATCTTATGATACAATCAATGCATTGATTCTCTAATTGCAGAAAAGACATAAACTATGAGACAAAAGCTTAAAGGAAAACATGAAAAATATCACAAATAGCTTAATCAATCATTAACATGCACAAAGCTGCAAGTACAAGGAGGCAAAATATTTCAAAACCAAAATACTACAAGGTCTGAACTGTATTTCATCTCCAAAACTGAGTTACAAAAGTTTGCAAAAAAAATGACAAAGGACTGTTAAAAGTCACTAAGTCTGAGAAGTACAACTCCATAACTGATTACAATGAAGCCACATAGGTGACTATATCTACATCTCCAAGTAGTTCCACTAAAAGGGGTTCTAGAAATGTTATGAACTCGGATTGCTTCAAAAAGCCAAAAATATAGCAACTGGATTTTCTTCAAAAATGCTTCAAAGAGTTGAAATGATCAATTTTGACTAAGTTCAACATGGTGACTTATCATAACATCCTCCAAAAGCTCTGATTTTATCTCCAAAGCAAATAAATGCTCCTACTTTTCCTCTAAGTGTTTGTAAACTTCTCAAAAAGCAATTAAAGCCTCTCTATATACTTTCCTTATGTTGGAAAATAAGACTCAACTCCTTAAGACTCTCTCTCAGTGATAAATACAAAAATATCCTATTCCCCTCATGACTTGATCATATAACCATATGCTCTTATTTGCATTTAAAGGATGACTTAATTAAAATGATTTATAAATGATCATTTTAATTAGGCATTTACAATATTAATGAAATGCAAAAATAAAAGTTTCACTCTTCATGTATTGGTATGGACAAAAAGTGAAAAGAATTGGTAAATAAAAAATGACTTGGTCATTTTTTAAGACATCTTTTCACTCCTCATATTTAAATTAGAAGGAAAAAGTAAAAGTCATAAGGGTATTAGTTGCAATGTATTTGACTTAAAATTAAAAAACAAAAGGAAGCTTCATCGATAAAAAATAGGGTAAAACCCTAAAGGAAAGTAGAAGTAACAAAAACATTATTTTGCTTCTTGTGGAAGCCATGGTGCCACCATGAGAGTTTGATCTGGAGCTGAACAATGATATTGCCTGGTAGATTTCTTCACAAACAATGGTTTTTTACGTGCTAGGTAAGCACTTATCTGTTGCCTCCATTTTATTTCTGAAGAAATAGATGCTATATTCATAGAAAATGAATATACCTTTTTTATTATTATTATTTTTTGTTCTTTTATGTAGATTATGAAGATTCTATGCATTTACTTGAAGCTTGCACCTCCATTATTTGCTAAAAATGTGAAGATTTAAACAAAACCTAGGCCGCGGCTTCTTGTATCTCTTGAGCTACAGAAATAATGATAGGCATTCTGGGAAAATTCCTTGATTTTCTATTTCATGGCTGTAAAATTCGGGGTTCCATGAGATTACATCTCTTTTAAGCATTTTGTCAAATAGTTCACATGTCTTTTGTACGCCCTGATTTTGTGGCATTTTTCTGTAGATCTTCATGCTGTTTTAGGCCATGAGTATACATACATTTCCTGAAGTTTTATTTACATTTTCCATATTTTAAAGTTGTTCATTCAGGAAAACGTAAGCTTCCTTCGAGCTGTGTGATTCAACCTCTAGACTCTTGAATTTGCATCTTAGCTTTGCTAGGTTCTAATTTCCTTCTCCAAGACAAAAATACTTGCAAATTATTTTATTAGTCTTGCATTTTAATGATAAATTCTTAAAGCAATTTAGCCTATTGTTTCATGAAACTGTACAATCACCAAAACTTTGTCGAATGATGCATGTTTCTCCTACACTTTGATAGCTAAAATATTTCCTATAAAATTAATCAAAAGTCAACCTTTCATTTTCCTCTGCTGCAGTATGAACTAAAACCCTGCCATTTTTTTTTGCAATCTAAAAAAAATAATGGTTTTAGGTTCTCCTTATGCTTTTCTCACTTTTATTCCTATGTGATCTATCCAAGGCGACTCAATTCTTGGGAGGTAATTGCTATCTCAAAATTTTCCATCTTTCACCGCCATATTGTCAGTCCTCCTCGTGAACTCATGATACTTACCATACCCCTTAAAGCATGTGGATTGTGACTACCTTCAAATTGCCATTTGCCTCTTTTCAATTTCCTGAGTTGGCTGTGATTGTTCATGAATCTCTTCCTATCCCACAAGCACTAAAGAATAAAGGTAATGCCATCTTGAAAATTATCTTAGTAATATCAAAATAAATTACTTTCCTCTAATCCTAACCTCAACCCACAATCAACTTGTTGTCCTTAATGGGCTATGCATATCACTTTCATAAAAAACTTTGTCATGAAACTTTTGGTCACTGATTTGATGAGGTGTGATTCTATTTCCTTTAAATGAATATGCAGTTATATTGTCTTTTGATTAAACTCTCCATCTAAAGCACACAACTTTGAGCAACCCATGGTACCTAACATGACAAGTATACCATGTCACTACATTGCTACTTCATTGAAAGTGATTGTCACTGCATATTGTAGTTGCAATCTACATTTTAGAAGTTGCTGTTGTAGATTTAAAACATAGTAATCTGCATTGGATGCATTGAAGTACCTAAAATATTGTGCATATGAGCTGGGCTCAACCCTTGTGGGAGCCACATTTATCTCCGCTCATTTAATCTAAAAATAATTGCACCTGTAACTGCACATGGAACAAACAAGTTAGGCAAAATGACTGTCTTTTGTGTGTATGTTGACCAAATGGTTTTCCTAGACACCTAAGGCATTCATTAATCTTTGATGCACATCGAGATAAATTAATACATGCATAGGTGAATGACATGAATGATCGTGTATGGTTATGAATTTTCATTGCTTAGAGTATAAATCTAACACATTGCTTGACTGTTGCAGGAATAGGAGCACATGGAAACTAGGAAGGACAAGCAATGAGGACAATATTGAAGCTAGACAAACATCAACAGTCATTTAGACAATGACTGGTCATCCCTCTACATGCTTATTTATTTTCCTTCATTTATTCATGTATTGATTTATCTTTATTTGTATCAAAGACAAGTCAGTCTCACAGCTTGTTGTGTGAGACACATGTATCTTATCACATTCAATAAAGATTACATTTTCAAAAATATGTGAATCTTT
>VDFB02159430.1:0-29305 GCA_007258455.2 Sequoia sempervirens | reverse complement strand
ATGAATGCAAATTAAATGCATTAAACGACATCTGGCTGGAGGTGAATGCGCTGGAGTGGCTTGGTGACCATGCATGGACAGGGTACTTTGGTCATTTAACATAGAGTTAAGCCACTTGCTATGCATCTTTATTACTTTGTGTGTGTTGTTTTTGTGTTCTGTAAGCCTATGTTCTCAAAACCTAGATTCTGCAATTGTTTTGAGCTTTTTCGCTATGATGAAAGCATACAGGATAAAGGAATTTTGTGAACTGTTATAGTTAATGTGCTCATAGGAACATATGCAAAATATGGAAGCATATACAAGGGAAGCGAATTGTTCAAAAAAACTCCTCAAAGAAATGTGGTCCCATGGAATGCAATAAGTGTTCACAATGGACACTTTGGTTTTTGCATGTTAACTTTGTCAGATAATGCAATTTGGCATGAACAAAGTTGAAGCCATGACATGAACAATAGAACTATTCAACACTGAACTCTATGCTTGTAATAATTATTGGAAAAGTTGTAAATGCCATAGATGAAATAATATGAATAAAATTCTAGTTTCTGGTTTTCTTGAAATGCAATGAAAAAATTGCTATAAAGGCATAAGACAAGGTTGTGTAACATATTTCCATTCCTGTATCTAATTTCTTTGGACACGAATGCTTTACACATTTGATTGCAATAGTAACATGTCTACGAAAATGGGACAATAGAGATCATAATTCAGTAGTTTTTAGTGTGAGTATATATGTATCCTAATACATATAAGCTCAATCTGGCATTTATGAAAACAACTGCTATGTACAGTGAAAGAGCTAATTAGTGTTACTATATGTGATATCCATATAACATAATAAATTGGTACAAGGCTAGAGTGGCACATCCATAAATACATGACGCATGTATACACAGTTGCATACAAGGATACGTAGAAGCTTAGATGAATACATGCATACATGAATATGTGCATATGTGCATATGGACATAGAGGCATATATACATGTAAATATGCATATATGCAGCGAAAGCAACATATGGATTTGTGTATATAGGAGTGTACTCTATACATTAGAATGCATGATGGAAAAGTGACTATAAAGTACAATGCATAAAAGCAGGGGCGAGACTTGGTTGCATTAACAGCATAAAATGAAAAAATCCAGAGGAAAATAACCATTTATTGTCTCAAGTAACTTGTTAATGGGTCTAGAGTGTGCAACCATAACAACTTCCACTTGGTCACCATAAACTCTTGAAAATGTAAGAATCAGAAAGCAAATATTGGAAAAGCTAGGAAGAATAGAATGCAAAAGGGAACATTTAAACTATATAGTTTGAATGGCATTATGCATGGAGGGGTAATAATTATTGAACATATATGTCAGACATACATAAAGAACCATTGTCTTCATAGGTGCAAAAACAAAATTAGAGTTTCAGATGTCCATATTCGAGAAGACTTTAACATAGTAACCTATAGAAGTGTCCAAATGTATAATAGCAATAGAGTATTTTAAAACCAAAGATGTCTTTAACATGTGAAAACCAGTGAAATGTCTTGGAGCATGGAAAGGCGAAAAAGTAAAAGTCTGAACAATGTAAATTGTGCTCCTGTATTCCTAGTTTCTTGGAAAGCCAACAAAATGCTATGTATTAGAAACATAGTTTGTATGAATAGTGATTTGAGGTGCTGGTTCATAAGAGAAAAAGTTTACATATGAATAGCTTTATTACCTTTTGGTGATGTTTCCTGTCTATTTTTCAATGCAAATGGCTTCAACAATGGCATTGTTTTGGTCAAGGCTAAAATGTCCTTCAGCACTGAAGTCCCGTAGGATGAATATCACTGTTGACTTGTCCTTGATATAGTCTTCATAGCTGAGCCTTTGCAGTGTGGGCAATAGATGGTGCATGGTGACCTGGTCAATTGAAGACTGAATTGTTTGATTGTCATAAGTTGTTATGGTGGTTTTAAGTTGTAAACAGAATGTATAATTGACTTGTTGGTTGCACTGTTTACAGTGAGCAGTTTTTTCTTGGAGTGTGCCATAAGCAGTGAATTTGAATTTGCATTTTGGACAACATACATGAAATGGATTGGAAAATGCATTTGCTGCTTTTAGAGTACTAGAAACCTATAGAATATGGTTCAAAATTGTTAGAGGAGACAAAAATACAAGTTTGGATGCACTAGTTTTTAAAAAAATGAATGTCATTACCTTAAAAGTTGAATGTAGTAGGTTGTTGAGTTTTTCCAAGCTTCTTTTGTCATTCAAGTTACAGATGAATGTTGATCGCATTATGTGCGGAAAGTCACCGTGTTCTTGACGGTTTTTCTGCCAACATTCCCTTTGTGCCATTGTGTGTTTTATCGGTATGCAACTGGTCTTCGATTGCAAAGTATTGTTGCTCATATGTTGACCGTAATAGCAACTACAATTCAATGAGAGAATTAGATTTTGTTATGGAAATTGTTATAGAGACCACTATAGAACGAGAAAAGGTTGAAACTGAAAGAATAGGAAAAAGTTCTGTAGACCGAAATACCTGTGCTATGTCTATGTCAGTGTGGCCATCTTTGATGTCAACTACAAATTGGGTACCCATTTTCTTGGCACCAACTACTAGTGTAGCTATTGTGCCAACTGGGTACTCATTTATAGTTGTTAGCAATTGGCTGATAGTCATACTTGGAATGAATTTGTACTCTTTGACAGAGCGGGATGTTTTCTTAATGGTGCTTATGTCTATTAAGATCAAATGCACCTCACACTCATTATAATTCCATCCTAGGTGCAACTTGAAAATCTGAGATTGAAATAGCTGACCCCAGGACTATTTTAGGCTCATGTTGATACACAAGGTTTCCACTAACATTTAACATGATTGTCATTTCTGCTTTGTGATCTGTTAGATCAGCACGTAGCATTTCCCATGTTTTGTTAGCCTTGTCCAATGTTGCTTTGTAGACAACAAGGACATCACCTTGGAAGGTGTCCCCAGCTCTTCTTGCATTTAGCTGTTCTATTGAAACAATCCTAGGTTTCTTCACTCTTGGTCCTACAAGGAACAAGGCTAATGTGCCAAATTGAATGCTAATTTTAATATTACAAGCCCGGCAAATGGCTACGTATTAAATGAAGATCTAAGTAATTTACCTTCATTGTGTCAATTTCTTCCCGTGCAATTTGCAATCGCTACTATTTTTGATAGTTACATCTTTAAAATCCCCAAAGAATTGGAACAATGTTATCGAATATTTCATGGGATTTGGGTGAATGAGCATAATGAATAGTCACTATGAGCACTTCTACCTACAGTTGATTCTTCTTGTGTGGTTTGTATTTGCTTTGACTGTCTTTTAGTTTCATCCATAGATCTCCTGCAAATAATGGATATGGCATTGGAAAAGACATTGCAATGCATAAAGGTGATATAAGGCTATAAGTTCTATAAAGTTGAATTTGTCTATTGGGCAACATGCAATTTTAGGAAAATTGGATTGTGATAAGTCCAATATGCTTCTGATATATAGATAGAGCATATATTTGTAGTCGTGTTGGACCAAATGTGATCAATGACTGAGTTGCCCATGCTATGTTGTTGGTTCAACATAAATTGTATATTGTTCTATTGCATATAACTGTCAAGCATTTTTGTGCTTCTGCTTTCTGAAGACATGTCGACATTAAAATTGCCTAAAATGTACAACATGTTTTCTGAATTTGTGGATCCAATAATTATTTGCAAGATTGTGATCACTTCATCTATGGTAGTTGCAGGTCTTGCATAAATATTACAAACATTGAGTTCATTGTTAGATAGTATTACTGTTGATGTGATGGCTTCAATATTTGAGGTTCCATGTTGTGTTGTTTTTGATAGGAGTAAATGTTTCCTGCTTAAAGTTGCTATGCCATGTATGCTATGTACAGAGAAGCTATCAAAATACTGCAGCAAGGTATTTAGCTCAAAGGGATGCATATGTGTTTCTTGGAGACACAAGATATCAGATTGCATTATGCCATAGTCATTGACAATGTCTTTTGCATGTGCTTTCAAGCTACGAGTGTTCAATGTACATAGGAGCATATGTGATTTGTTTTTTGAATATGTGTTTAGATTATCAAGTTGCCACTGTGCACATGTCTGAAGACGAGACATTTCTAGTTGTATTTTGTCTTTAACTTTGAAGTTTTTTGTAGTTAAAGGTTGTAACAAAAATAATGATTCTACTGATTTTGTTCGTGACAAAACTATATAGGTTAGTCCATGCTGTCTAATGCCTATGGGATCAAAAGCCAAGGCCTCCATTATTAATCCTTGGGATCGATGTATGGTTCATGCACATGCTACTTGTACTGGGAATTGTTTTCTAGTTGTAATTTTCTTGTTTATTGTTATTTTCTGGATTGACCTAGCAATGCGTTGTATAGGCACCCAGTCTTTGTCAATGATAGTAGAATAGCAGTGTGCTAGTTTTGTGCACTGGTGATGTCCAATTCATGGGTCATTAAATTTAATCTAGACAATATCAATATTGTTTTGTGTTGTATATGCTTTAAAAATTCCATCTGAACCGTTGACGAGGCCATCTTGAACATTGTAATTGCCTACATAAAGCTCAACAAGAATGTTTGGTTTCAAGCATATTTGTGATGGGAGTTTTGTTGTGTGATTGTACACTCGTATTGCATTAAGGTCCTCATGAACTTCATCTATTGCATCTAGCACAATCATTTGGGTTGGAATGATTGATAGCATTTTGTTGTTATGTGCTTGAACGTCTATTCTCCTATAGAAAAGGTGCGAAAGCAATGGATCTAATGGTACAGGATGAAAGCAAATTTTGTTGATATAGTCTATGTCATGAGTTGTTTGAATGCCTACTCGTAGTCTATTAAGGATTGAAATAAATATTTCATCTTTTTGTCTCATGGTAGTCACCAATGAATAGCATTTTATGTGGTCTTTCCAGAAACTATAAGGCATTAATTCAATTGGAGTAGGCCTATTTTTGAAAACCACAGAGTCGAGGACAGGTTGTGCCTGGTAAAGGTCACCACAAAATATGGTATCAAGGTTTCCAAAGTATGTTGTAGGCATTTACATTATGTCTCATAGTCTTCTATCAATATACCGTAGAAATGTTGAGCCAACTAATGATATCTCGTCTATAAGAAGTATGCGCAATTGATCATAGTGTTTTGACATAGTTTCAAGTACTTTAGTGTTCATTGGCAGGAATTCTGATGTATTAAAAGGTATGTGAAATGCTGAATGTAATGTGAATCCCCCTATGTTATATGCTGCTTTGCCTATATATGCAGTTAATAAGCCCTTCGGTTTGTCTAGATTATTGTCAACAGAATTGCTATACATGCAAATGAGAGCTTGGTAGATGGATTTTGCTGTAAAAGTCTTTCCTATTCCAGCTCCCTCAGTCAAAAACAAGTGCAATGGATTTTGTGGATTTTTCATCTTTTTTATGAGAACATCCTTAACAATTGCTTGTTGTTCTTTATTTAACATTCGTCTTAACTTGTAGTATTCATTTTTATCTATAATCTGTGGGTACTTTGTAATTTCAAATCCATTGGAGTATGTGGTATTTGGGTTAGAATGACCTATGTTTGGAAGGTCTTTTTGAATGTCATATAGTTCTTTCTTGGAAAGCTTTGCTTGCATTAGCAGGTCAATGAGCTTTTCATCTTCAAGAGACTGAAGATCATTTATAGCTTTGTCAATGTCACCCCATGCGGAGTTTGTGCTGTGGATGAACTTTGCACTGTTTGTTTGAATGGTTTGTCCATGGTACATGTATGCATGTTCCCAAGAGTCAAAGTTTTGTTTGAGTGTATGCTCATTAATGGTAAATGGAACATAGAGAACCAATTGCTCTCTACAATGATTCTCTATATCAAAGTGTTTGTTGAAATTGATAAACCATATCACATTGGGTTTGGCCTTTGGTTCAATTGTAGCACTGTATTTGTTGTATCTTGAAACAAATTCTGCAAGACATATGTCCACCATTGTTTCAAGACATTTTAAATAGTAGTCTATAATAGATTTCGCAAGAACATTTTCTGATTCATCTGGCTCATTGCTCAATTGTTTAACAGATTTGAGTATAAATGTGCAATCATTGTCAGATCGTGTATCAATGAATATACATTTTCTTGAACTGTAATTTAATGGCAATGATAGAACAATATGTGCAGCTTGTTGTGATGACATTTGTTGCTAGTTAAGCATGGCATTTCCAAGTTTACTTACCATTCGTATTGCATCAATATTGTCTTGCTTGCGGTCTGTACGTATTCTTTTGAATGCATATGTCATTGACTTGTCAACTTTTGCAATATATGAGCTACAATACATAGCAGCAGCATATGCATTCAAGACAAATTGTGCATCTATGTTAGCCTTCCAAAGATCTGGAATTTTCCTTGAAAAACTATTGTTCCATATTTGTGATGATTTTCTTTGTAAGAAAAGCGTAGGCCTGTTTAATGTTGAGCTCAAAGCTTCAATGTATTCATTGTCAGTTAAGTTTAATTCTTTTAAGAACATTTGAAAAGTGAATGTTTCTTCATAGTTTGCTTTTTGGAGTTTTGAAAAGATGTCAGTGGCATTTGCAGTTATCGCTTTAGTCTTTTGGAGTATTGGTAAAAGTATAGTTGACTTTTGCATTGGTGAGAAAGGAAAATTGTACCTACAAAGTTGTTTTCTTGATCTCTTGCATTTCTTTGTATGACGGTGTTTGTGTAGCATTGCCAAAGGAATTTCCAAATTTTCAGTGTCGCAAGTAATATACTTATCAACAAAAGCTATGATGTCCGTGTTGTTATTTTCTGTGTAGATTGGTGCATTTTTAACCCATATGAGGAAATGATCATGTTCATTTCCTCGATTTTGGAACTCAGTGACTGAGAAGTAATTAATGACATTTCCAAAGAAAGAGTCATCTGTAAGTATCAATTTTTTTATTGCATTGATTCTATGTTTATAGTAACGTGCACAAGTGATAGGATCTTTCTTGATTAGTTCAAATTTGTCAACGTGTGTTGGGTGATTAGATTCTTGACAGTTTTGTGCTGATTGGTGTAGATTGTGCAGCTCTTGTAATGTTTGAATTAGTGGATCCCAATTTTGCTCAGCACTAGAGAAAGTGATGAAAAATGTCGGTGGTCCTAGTTGTCGAATCATAGCAAATACATTTTTCTTAAGTTGTTGTGAATAGTCTGGAGAGATTCTTATTCTTTTGAAATCAACATATCCAATATCTGATTTAAGAATTTTTTCTAGGTTTGGTTTGTGTTTAACGTCTTTCGCAAATAGCTTTCACCCTTTTAACTGGCCCTTGCGGATTCTTATTGTCATTGTAGACAGTACTTGTTGTATTAGTACCTTTATAGCTTTGAAAAAAATGTTTGTTGTATGATATGCAAATTGTCTTTGTGACTATAAGAGCTCCCAGCGTACTATTTTCTGATACGTAAAGTTTTTTACAATGTCATTATCACATGGTTTGCCAAAGAATAAAGTTGGGAAATTCATTTCTTCAGCATAGATGTCCTTAAATATTCCAATTGGATACTTGTGCTCTGCAGGTGCAATTTCAATAATCTTGTCTTCCATGTTATGGATACTTCTAGACTCAGTGAATCCATGTATCAATGTTTCTGATGGGTTTTCATTTTCCATTTCACTGTCTGATTCTGTTTCACTTGTATTTTGTGGACTATTGTCTTCATTTTCTTCAAGTGCATTGGAGAACTTCTTGCCAATCTTGGTTTATGTGGACTTCGTGCATTTTGTATAATGGTGTCCTTGTTAATTGAGTCAAAGCTTGCATGATGACATTTGGGCACACCATGCCTTTTTGAAATGCATTTTTGTATTTTAAGTGTCTTTTCAATGAAACAACAATTGTTTGTGTGTTGTTAATTGATTGTGGCAATGCTCTTTGTACAATGTTCATGTCAACAGGGACATTTATAATAGAACCTATTAGGCCTATTTGAGACCTTTTGAACCCTAGTTCCCAAATCTGTGCAAATGCAATTCTAAGTGAGACAAGTCATTCTTCTAGATGAGTTAAATTTTGCACATAGCACAATGGTCTATTAGTTCTTATTTTCAGTGGCGTAGCATACTTTGGAATAGTGGAATGTTTCAATGCAAAGTAGCATACATGGCATATGAAATCTGTGAATGGTAAGGAATTTGATTGTAGTAGCTTACAGTATATTTTTTTTTTTCTTTGAATATCTTGATGTCCTTGTTCAAACAGAGCACTTGGGAAATTGCACATGGGTATTTTGGTGTATCTTGTATTGTTGTTTTATAAATTTCTATTAGTGTCAATGTTTTTTTTTTCTTTGGACTGCTAGGTACACTTTCTTTTTGTTTTTTTTTCTAATCAAGTTCTTCAGGTGATTAATTCTTATTGTTGATTTTTGTTTAAAATTGTTTGCTATGACAAATGATATCAAATTTTCCTTGTTTTTAGGCAAAGCATGTGGCTTGGTCAAGTAAGTATTTTTGTATTGTGGACGATTTCTGATCAACTTTTGTAGTTGGAGTAAGCTTGTTGAGCATTGGCGAGTTAGATTTTGGGCTTTGATTCTTAGAAGTGGCTCAAAATGTCTAGCTAGAGAGTTTGTATCATGGAACAGTATAGAGACTGATTTTTTATATCTAGAATCATTGAAATATAAGTACTTTCTTGATGTTGTCAATGACCAGAGGCTTATTTGTATTTTTAACCATTTGGATATCTAGTGAATGCAAAACAAGTCACCCCACAATCCACATTCGCTATGGGCTATGCATGGGCTTGCAGAAAACCACATCTTGCGGAAGTATGTTTCTTGATCATGTACTTTGTGCAATGTATATAGAGTATTAGGATTTAGTTCATTGTTATATGATTAAATTGCTTCTTTGTCCTTTTTTTGAAAGCAAGCTAGGAAATAATCTATAGCTCCATTTTGTAATTGAGTTGAGGTGTACCGGTTGTTAAGTAGCACTTGAAGCGAATCAAACAAACAATCGCCAACATTGTATGCAAATGTGCTTAATCTACAAAGGCCTTTAGCTCTAAGGACATTGTCAATGTTTGACATTCGAGGATACTTTGTGCACAGTTTTTTTATTTCATGTGAACCTATGGGCTGTTTTGAAGTTACGTTTTGTGTTTCAATTTTTAACAATGGTTCAAAGTGTCCACTTAAAGAATTCATGTCATGAAATAGTATAGAGACTGATTATGTGTAATCATAACTATTGAACTATAAGTACCTTCTTGTTGTTGTTCTTGATCAAAGGGATATTTGTATATTCAACCATTTGGATATCCAGTGAATGCAAAATAGGTCACCCCACAATCCACTTTCTGTGCAATCTGCTTGTGGCTTTGCAGATAATCGCATTCTGTGGAAATATGTTTGTGGATCATGTACTTTGTGCAATGTATATAGAGTATCGGGGTCTAGTTCATAGTTGTATGATTTTATTGCTTCTTTGTCCTTGTTTTGAAGGCAATTCAAGAAGTAATCTATAGCTCCATTTCGTAGTTGAATTGATGTGTAACGATTGTTAAGCAATAATTGTAATGAGTCAAACAAACAATCACCAAAATTGTATGCAAAAGCACTCAATCTGCAAAGTCCCTCGCCCTTAAGCATGTATTCAATGTTTGATATTTGGGGGCACTTTGTTAATTCATAGGTGTCAACATCTATCATTTTCTTTGTTTCTTGTGTATCCTAATGTGTTTGAGAATAGCAAATGTTGTGTATGAATAGCATCTAATGCTATTATCTAGATTAAAAAATCTATAATTGTTTACATCGTCGCCTATGTGCTTTTACTCAATAGCATTCCATAGTATTAATCATGTTGTCAAGCATCTTGGAAGTTAATAATATCTATATATGTTGGAAAATGGATCTTGAGTAGTAGCAGAAGCCTACGCAGCATACCACACAACAAACAATTTAATAGAAGCACAAGGGGAAAATAGTATTAATTCTTCAACCTGACCTTGTTATCCATTGTCCCTCAAGAGGATTGTATGTACTTATTCCTATTACATTGACAAAGTGGATAAATGAGTACAATGCATGATGTATACTTTCAGTGCCACAAACACAAAATAATATTTTCAGGTAGCTTTGTTTACATGCAACAAATGGTCGACACGAATCTTTTTTGCTCACATTGTCAATCTCAGTCTATGGTATTTAAATGTTTTGTGTAATTGGATTCCTTTGTTTCTATGTACTTCCAAGCGACTGAGTTTTTTCAAAGAACAAATGATTTTAAAAGCTATTCAGATAAACATGAATTAAGTGGCATGTAGAGAATAGTTTCACAAATCATTTTTGTTTAAAGAAAATCAGGGAAATGCAAAAGCATTGTTTGATCAAAGAAGATCTATGGCTTTTCTTATTTGTGGGAATAGCTTTTAAAATCATTTGTGTTTTAAAAATTTGAGGAAAATGCAAAGGCATAGGTCCATTAAGCAAAAGTGAAGGCATAGATTGATTAAATAATTAAAAAAAGAGATTGAAACTTAGAGGTGCAGGCACACAGTGCATACATGCAAGGGAAATGCATTAAATAGCATGTGGGTGGATGAGAAACTGCTGGAATGGCTTGGTGGACATGTATAGCCAGGATACTTTGTTCATTTGTTATAGATTTAAGTCACTTGTTAAGCATGACTATTACTTTGCGCAAATTGTTTTTCTATTCTACAAGTCTTTGTTCTAGGAGAGTTTATAGTGATTGAGCAAACTTTTTTATAATTACAGTGTCCAGAACCA
Source organism: Sequoia sempervirens (assembly GCA_007258455.2). Classification (NCBI taxonomy): domain Eukaryota; kingdom Viridiplantae; phylum Streptophyta; class Pinopsida; order Cupressales; family Cupressaceae; genus Sequoia; species Sequoia sempervirens. The sequence continues at coordinate 18,480 of VDFB02159430.1, read as the reverse complement.
GAAATGAGTTATTTGAGGCAATAAATAGTTTCTTTCATCAGTTTTCTCTTACTTTAGAGGTTTAAAGCACACAGTGAAATTGGCAATGTGAGCAAAAAAAAATTGTGGTTAATGTCATTTTGCATGTAAGCAAGACCATGGAAAAATATTGCGTCATGTCTACGAGTGACGTAGTACATCATTCATTGTACTCATGTGCCATGTCAGCTTTTGAAATTAACTTTGTAGGCTTTTATTTGCAATACAAGAAGATTAAACATACGTTAACTTGCATACTGCACAACAACTTGCTACAGATATAAGCAGTCCTATGAAAAAAATTGCCTTAAATGCATATAGGTAAAAACCAGTTGACATAAAACAAAGACTTATGACTCTATAGGCTATTTGAAACTGCAAACAGGGTTTAAAAATTGCATGCTAGCAATTCATTCTATTCTATGGATATTGTATAAAGGAAGTATAACTTATTAACACATAAGCAAAACCTGTTCTATTGTCTGAAGACAAATAACTATTGCAATTGTGGAAAATGCATTTTCTTGTTTGTATATGTGGAAGTAGCCTTCTAAATGATTTATGTTCAAATAAATGAGGAATACAAGATGACAAAATGAATACATGGAAAAGAACTTTATGCAATTATTATATTGAAGAATTTCAATTGCATTTCAAGAAAGCAAAAAGATAATTTGGAAAACTGACCTTGCAGTCTGCTATCGAACGATCAAGTATACTTGTAGGAATGTACAAATTGTGATAGGCACAAGCAATTTTCCCTAGTGCAGTTTGTGCGTGATTGTTTAAATACAGTTGAAAGCATTGATCCCTGTTACAAGGACAATTTAGACAAATGAGTACAGTGAGTGACATATACTATGTTATTCATAAAAACAAAACATAATTCTTATGTAGATTCATTTGAACGAGAAACAACCCAAGTAAGAACTTTTGTTTCTTAAAATGCAAATTGCATTTTATAATTTTTAAATACTTATTGCTATTTGTGTACCTCATAATATAGAACATTTTTTTGCATATGCATGCACTAGTGTAATTCAGTTATTGCAATGGTGGCATAAGCTCTTTAAGAGAAATCAATGGAATAGATCCCATATTTGCTTAAGCGCCTAAAAAAGTGTAAATATGCCACGACAACTTGTCAATACCAAGCCAAAAAACAACACAGACTTGTGCTAGCACTGTTAAGTTCTGGTAGAAACAATTTCTAGCTATTGTTTAATGCCAAACCAGCTATCACTTAATAGTGAAAGCGACGTAAATATTGATTTTCTAACTAAATGGGGTCATTTCATTTCCATATGCATAATTTTATTTTGCACCATTATGTAGCACTTACTATTACTTGTGCAATGAAGCCACATGCAAGTAGAATTCATAACTCATGGCATTTAGATACACCCAAGGAGAAATACAAACCAAGGTTGTTGGCATCTTGATAAGAAAGATGATGAGATACATCCAATTAATGTATGCCACAACATCTTATTCAATGAAGATCTTTTGGATAGGAACGTTACAAATCAAAATCCTTAATGGTGTGTGAGTAATCCTCTTTTTCAAGACTTTTCAAGGAAATTGCATGCCAATACTATCAGTGAACAAGTGGAATCATATTTTTTAATTGACTTTGTTTGATGGGTCAAATGTGCACAAGGATAGTTATAATTATTTCTTTGTTTTAATTATTATGTATATAAATACTATTCAATAGTTACCTAATTAATTAGATATGAAATGACAGAAGGAAAAAGAAAATTAATTAATTAAGATAATTTGATTCATTAATTAATAAGGTGAATTATCATGTAAAAGTACAAAAATTAGAAGTTGCGAAAAAATCCTCTTTGCTTTATGCTTTAATGACAACGAGAGAGATGAAAGCAATTGTGGAGTTTAGGCTTATATCTGTAAATTGCATTTTCCTGACAGTTTGTAAAGTCCTCTCAACACATTGTCCTCATATTGTTTGTAAGGTCCCATTATGGGACATGCTAACAGAACAGTGGCTCTAAAGCTTGCACTATGGAACAGTTCTGCAGTAATTGAAGATATGCAATCTTTAGAGGACTCATAAGCGCCAAGTTATTGTTAAGCTCTCACATTGTACATTGGACAAAAGACAATTGCTTGTCCAAGGAACTAGTCTTTGAAGAATAGCGTAGGCTAAGAACTGTGAAACCCAATGTGCCTATGGACGTTAAAAGAAAAGAAAACTGATGAAAGAAACTATTTATTGCCTAGAGTAGCTTGTCTGCAAGTGTCCTTTTTTGGAACCATGACAACCTTTTCCAATGTCACTGTAAACTCTTTCCTAGAAAAGACATATCGACACACACATATATGTATACATATGTATATATATATGTACAGATACATCCATGTAAAGACAGATGAATGCATGTATGGACATAAACATATATGCATCCATATGATTGCATGCATATACACATAGATGCATCTATACACACATACATATATGCATAAATACATATATGTATAGATATATCTAGAGTCACATGCATACATGCATATATGCATCTACAAATGTCTACATAGATATGCACATAGGTAAATGCATATGCACATAGAGACATGCATACATACATACATGCACTGACACATGAGGCAGAAAGTGATAGTGATAGTGAACTAAAGCACTATGAAACACAACTTCATTATGCATTTTAATGGAAAGGAACTGTGGAAAATAACAAATTATCATCTCAAGTAACTTGTTTGTAGGTATGGACCCTGCAACTGTAACATCTCCTGCTTAGTGGCTACAAACTTTTCCTTAGAACAAGAGCTTACGAAACACAAAAAACAACACACGCAAAGTAATAGAAATGCATAGCAAGTGACTTAACTCTATATTAAATGACCAAAGTACCCTGGCCACGCGTGGCCTCTAAGCCATTCCAATTCCTTCACCTCGAGCCAGATGCCATTCAATGCATTTAATTTGTATTCATGCATTACGTACATCTACCCACCAGTTTTTTAAACTATGTCTTTGTTTAAATTTATTAAATCAATTTATGCGCTCACATTTTCCTAATATTTTAATGCATTTAATCTACATTCATGGATTACGTACCTCTAGCCGCCAACTTTTAAACTATGCCTTTGCTTAAATTTATTTAATCAATTTATGCACTTGCATTTTCCTGAATTTTTTAAACGAAAATGATTTATAAAGCTACTCGGACAAATAGGAAAATAGATAAATGCTAATTTTCCAATATATAAAATAGCTCTCCAAATTCAAACTATACAAAAAAAAAAGTAATATGTTAAATGGCAAAATGTGATTGCCCAATGCTACCAGTTAAAAGCATTTCAACCAAATGCATGAGTATTCTTTCCTTGACACTAGGAGCTAATAAAATTGTCACTACAGAAAATAGTTTATCCAAGCGAGTGCTATTAGGTTTGTTATCTTCAATTTCAAACTCCTTTGACGTTAATGCATTTTCTTTGGTGGTAGAATATAGAGATTCTTTTTTTACTGAGAGTCCGGAACAAGATGACATATACAAATAAATTTAAGCAAAGACATAGGTTAGAAAACTGACAACTTTTATCAACAGAAAGGGGACATTTACAGTGACAGAGCAAAAGCTCATGTGCTCATTGAATGAATACCAAGAGACAAGTTACTCAAGGCAACAAATTGCTACTTTTATTTATTTTGCTTCATTTTATCCCAGAAATGCAAGTTGGGTTTCACAATGCATGAAAACACATTTGTGCAAACAACTCCCAAAATTATAATTGCAATGGATGACAGTGATAGTGTAATGGATACTAATAGTCAAAACACCGAAATACACCAGCTAGTTTATTTTTAGATTCAATGGAAACAAGTATCAATTGGAAATAGATTAACCTAGTATTCTATTTATCATAGGTTCTTGAATTCCAAACGCACAAGTGCGAGCATGGTTCTCTACAGGCTTTTGCTATGCATTTTAACTACATTGTTGTTTTGCATCGAGTCTAAAGAACCACTGCAAGTATGGTTTCCAAACAGATTTAAATCAATGAATGTAATCAAGAAAGGTTTCCAATTACACTTAATACTTGACCCGTGAAGCATCATTGCTTCAAGCTGTAGCAAAAGTGCAGACAAGGACACAAAAGCAAATTCAACAATGACATCATCAAACAAGGATTTATTTGCTATTACTATGATTAACTATTGAACTCAATTGACTCATCAGTCAAACAACTTTATTGATCACTGACCTAACTTGTTTCCAAGCTATCTTGTTAAGTTGATTAGTTAATTTCATTAATGAGTAAAAGATAGAATTGACTTAATTTGCATGAGCTAAGTGTAAGATTGACTTGTTTGTTAATTGACTTTGATTAATGGTTCAGAGATAGATGAGACAAATTAAATTGTCATGAGCAAAATGTGAGATGGACTTATTAGTTGCTACACCACATATACTATGACATTTGAGCTTTCATGAAATAATAGGGAAAGCAATAGAATAAACAGATGGCTTCAACATAGACGAAGGGATACAATTAATATGGACAGCTATAGCCTGTTGAATATTTGTAGCATAAGAAACATAAAGGAAGATGTTGGCGAAGATTTTGCAATTTTGGTTTACACCTAGCAATTGCATTTGCTTCCTTGTCTATAAAGCCTTTTCAAGAAATTCCTTTTTTTGCATATGAATGGCCATGAATGGTTTAATTGATTTGGTGTACAAAGATGTTTTTTAATTAACTATAATTAACTATTCAAGAAAACTGATCTATCAATGAACTAGTTTCATTGATTAGTCAAGTAACTTGATTCACAGTTAACTTGATCAGCTATTTAGTTGATTTGCTTGAATGTTTGCAAAAATCCCTTTTCAACAAATAATTCTTTGCATAATTTGCAATCACTACACACCAAGAGCCAACATTTCTTCGAGGGATTTTGTCAAACAGTTTAAATGTTTTTGCTTGTGCTTCCATATTTGGTATGCATATTCATGACAACATTTCAAACCATTATATCTGTCAGAAATCTACGTCTTATGATGCTTAGATGAATGTACATATCCTGTTCTAAAGCTCTTTTTCTATTAAAAGCACGCAAAATGTTTAGAAAGATTGTGTATTTGTGAATGTGAATAAGCAAGATTGATTTAACTGATTTGGAGGATAAAGATGACTAATAATTAGCTATGACTAACCATGGAACACAATTAATTCATCAGCCAATTAGCTTGATTGATCGTTGAATTAACTTGTTTGAAAGCTATCATGTTAAGCCAACTAGCTAATATGCCACATACAGTATGACATTTGAGTTTCAAATAAGTCTCATGCACACAAATCTGTTATCATGTTAAAGCCATGTAAACATTGATGTTCCAATTCCATGGGGCCATTCTATTTCCATTTGTCCTAGTTCATTTCATTCCATTATCAAGAACCAATAATTAAATGTTTAAACCAGGTACATGCAAACAGAAATGCAAGTAGGGTTTCAACAATGACATCATCTAACAAGCATTTGTTTGCTATTACTATGATTAACTATTGAACTCAATTGACTCATCAGTCAAACAACTTGATTGATCACTGACCTAACTTTTTTCAAAGCTATCTTGTTAAGCTGATTAGTTAATTTCATTAATGAGTAAAAGATAGAATTGACCTAATTTGCATGAGTCAAGTGTAAGATTGACTTGTTTGTTAATTGACTTTGATTAATGGTTTAGAGACAGATGAGACAAATTAAATTGTCATGAGCAAAATGTGAGATGGACTTATTAGCTGCTACGCCACATATACTATGACACTTGAGCTTTCATGAAATAATAGCAAAAGCAATAGAATAAACAGATGGCTTCAACATAGATGAAGGGATACAATTAATATGGACAACTATAGCCTGTTGAATATTTGTAGCACAAGAAACAGAAAGGAAGATGTTGGCGAGGATTTTGCAATTTCGGTTTACACCTAGCAATTGCATTTGCTTCCTTGTCTATAAAGCCTTTTCAAGAAATTCCTTTTTTTGCATATGAATGGCCATGATTGGTTTAATTGATTTGGTGTACAAAGATGTTTTTTAATTAACTATAATTAACTATTCAAGAAAACTGATCTATCAATGAACTAGTTTCATTGATTAGTCAAGTAACTTGATTCACAGTTAACTTGATCAGCTATTTAGTTGATTTGCTTGAATGTTTGCAAAAAGCCTTTTTTGACAAATAATTCTTTGCATAATTTGCAATCACTACACACCAAGAGCCAACATTTCTTCGAGGAATTTTGTCAAACAGTTTAAATGTTTTTGCTTGTGCTTCTATATTTGGTATGCATATTCATGACAACATTACAAACCATTATATCTGTCAGAAATCTACGTCTTATGATGCTTAGATGAATGTACATATCCTGTTCTAAAGCTCTTTTCCTATTAAAAGCAAGCAAAATGTTTACAAAGATTGTGTATCTATGAATGTGAATAAGCAACATTGATTTAAGTGATTTGGAGGATAAAGATGACCAATAATTAGCTATGACTAACCATGGAACACAATTAATTCATCAGCCAATTAGCTTGATTGAATCGCTAAATTAACTTGTTTGAAAGCTATCATGTTAAGCCAACTAGCTAATATGCCACATACACTATGACATTTGAGATTCAAATAAGTCTCATGCACGCAAATCTGCTATCATGTTAAAGCCATGCAAACATTGATGTTCCAATTCCATGGGTTCATTCTATTTCCATTTGTCCAAGTTCATTTCATTCCATTATCAAGAACCAATAATTAAATGTTTAAACCAGGGACATGCAAACAGAAATGCAAGTAGGGTTTCATAGTGCTTTAAGACATTGTTATACTTTGATTATAAATTCATATTTTAAACTACTTTTAGTATTATTTATTCAAGTTTCTTGTTGAAATGCGAAGGTTTCATCTGTGTTTGATAGGAATTATGTAGAAATACTCTTCTCCATTTTACTTCATGCATGTGAGCAAAGTGGTCCCATAAAGAGGGCTTTGGAACCAAAATTATGTCAACACGTGCGATAATGAGAGCTTTTGAACTATGAGTGAATAGTGTGTTGCTTTGAGCTTTTCCGTTGTCATCAAAGCATAAAGGATAGAGGGGTTCTGTTAAAAGTTGTGGTTGTTGTCCTCATAGGCATAAATTCGTATTTTAAACTACTTTTAGTATTATCTATTCAAATTTCTTGTTGAAATGCGAAGGTTTCATCTATGTTTGATAGGTACTATGTAGAAATCCTCTTGTTCATTTTACTCCATGCATGTGAGACCTGTAGAGTTTGTATCTTTTTTTATTGCTGCAAAGTGGTCCCATAAAGAGAGCTTTGGAACCAAAATTATAGTCAATCAATTAATCTAATTCTACTTGTTTTCTAATAGTATTGGCATGTAATTTTCTTGACAAGTCTTCAATCAAAAAGAGCATTAGCCACACACCAATAAGGATTCCAATTTGTAACCTGCCTAACCAAATCATCTTTATTTAATAAGATGTTGTGACATACATTAATTGGATGTATCTAATCATCTTTCTTATCAAGATGCCAACAACCTTGATTTGTATTTGTCCTTGAATGTATCTGGATGCTATGAACTATGAACTCTACTTGCATATCGCTTGGTTGTACAAGTAATAGTAAGCGCTACATAATGGTAGAAATCACAACTCATAGCATCCATATACACCCATGCACAAATACATGGTATTCAACACATTAACATGGGCATGGTTTTCTAGGGCTAGTTTGTTAATTGCCTTTGATTAATAGTTTAAATGTACACAAGGCTAATTGCAATCATTTCTTTCTTTGAATTGCTATGTACTTAAAGGCTAATTAGTAGTTGCCTAATTATTTAGATATGAGACAATACAAGGATGAATGAGGAAATATGAACTTGCCTAAATCATCATGAATGATAGAGCTATTGGGTAAAATGCTACATATACTGTCACATTTAAGCTTCAAAGACTTCCAATGAATAGTAAAAGCTTCAAGACTCTTAGTTAACATGTAAAGGGCTGGGAAAAATTGATCTGCTAACTGAATGGGGTCATTTTACTTCAATTATCTAGCACTTATTCTTAATTTTTTAATGCAATCACATGCAACCAAAATTCAGAACAATTAGCATCTATACACACCCATGCATAGATACATGGTCTCTAACATATTGATATGCATATGGTTTTCTATGAGCACAATCCTTGAACATTCTCTAGGTATGAGTGCTAGTCTATTAATTAACATTGATTACTAGATAAAATGTATTCATAGACACATAGCTGCACACATGCCTCAATGCACAGATGCATAGATACATGCATGGATGCACACATATATACACGTACACATACATATATGATCACATGGTTACACCTATATATGCGTTCATGTATCCATGGATGCACATATCCATGTATCAATAGATCCCTTAATATATGTATATATTGAAATGACTACATGGGCTTGGGGAATGAATATTTATGTGGCCTTTACATGATAGCAATGAATCCTATAAATATGCATATATGCATGAAAGCACATAGCCATCAATGAACCTATGCATTTGCATTTTCACAAGCATTTTAAAACAATCATGATTCAAAAATCCACTCCCATGGGTTCCAAAAATAGATAAATTCCAATTTACCAATATGAAACATAACTCATGAAATTGAGTTCATATATCTCTAAAAGCAATATGTACAACAACCACAATATGACTGGATGGCTAGCTGGCGCCATCCACAAAAAAGCATTTAAAGCAAATGCAATAGTAATATGTTATATACACACATACATACATGGCAACATAGATACATGCATTCATATATACATAATTACATGCACACATATACACATGCAAACCTGTATGCATGGATGCATACAAAGACTATGTTTCATGGGATTATTAAAGAGTTAACTTGCTTTCTATATGCTTCCATATTTTGCATGTGTGCCTATGAGGACAATAACCACAATATTTGACAATATTCCTCTATCCTTTATGACAACTCATTGGTTCCAAAGCTCTCTTTATAGGACAGTTGTACATTGCCTACAAGACTCAGATGAATCCTTCGTATTTCAAGGAAAGATTTGAATCAATAACACTTAAAATGATCTAAACTATGATTTTACAATCAAAGTATCCAAATTCATTGCAACAATGCGAAACCCAAGTTCCATTTAAGATGTACAATGAGAGTAAACAGAAGGGAAAATGCTTTTGCTTTAAAGTTTGTAGAGCAATTTCAATAGGTTGTCTAGCCATTGTCCAAAATATGGTTTTCTATCAGCATAGTCCATCAACCTTCTTTAGGTCTAACTGCTACTTTGTTAATTGACTTTGATTGAAAGGTCAAAATGTGAAATGTGGCCAAGGATAATTATAGACAGCTATACATTGCCTCCAAGATTCAGATGAATCCTTGGTATTTCAAGGAAAGGTTTGAATCGATAACACTTAAAATGATCTAAACTATGATTTTACAATCAAAGTATCCAAATGCATTGCAACAATGCGAAACCCAACTTCCATTTAAGATTTACAATGAAAGCAAACAGAAGGAAAAATGCATTTGCTTCAAAGTTTGTAAAGCAATTTCAACAAATTGTCTAGCCATTGTCCAAAACATGTTTTTCTACCAGCATAGTCCTTGAACCTTTTGTAGGTCTAACTGCTACTTTGTTAATTGACTTTGATTGAAAGGTCAAAATGTGAAATGTGGCCAAGGATAATTATACTTATTTATCTCTTTTAATTGTTATATATTCAAAGACTAATTAGCAATCCAAACAGCCTCGCCTCTAGTCAGATGCCATTAAATGCATTGTTTTTGCATAAATGAATTATGCACCTTTAGCCAATATTTTTAATCAAAGTATGCATATGGATTCAGAATCAAACTCTCAAAATTAAAAATGGTAGGTTTAAATTATAAAGTGCAATCAGCCACCCAAAAAATTGATTGGATAATTATTGCATTTCTGAGATCATGCCACTGCAACGAAGATCTACTTTTGAACCCCAACTGCTTAATTTTTATGAACCATATAGCATATGCCACTCACAATACCCATTTGCAAAGATTGTCCTTGTAACAAAAAGCAACGATATGATTACAAGTACAATCAATATAGTGAGAATCTTGAATTAACCTTTTTCTCTGTCTACTATATGCAATTGTAAACAAAGGAGAAGGTTCATTCTAGAAACTCACCTTGTACTACTTGCTTGAAGAATTTGCCACAGCTGGGCCGCTACACGACCTCTTTTCTTCCAACCAAAAACATTGCACCATGTAAAAAGCTTTGATTAGAAAACAAAAACCATGTGTTTGTTTTTCTAAAAGAATAGCAATATATAGTACTCCTACTGCGATGGATACTAATAGCGAAAACCATTAAAACACTAGCAAGCATTTTTCTAGATTCAAGAGACACAAGTATAAATGTAGATCAGATTAACTACACAAACTAATTGCCACAGGTTCTTGGACCACAAATCTTCTAACAATGAATTTGACTACTCTTTTGCATGAAGCCTAAAACTATTCTATCAAGCAATATTACTTAACTTCTCTATGGCAACATTGTAATTTGGATTCTATAACATTTTTGACATAGTTTTTTATAACCCCAAGATACAAAAATAGTAATGACGACATCTGACAGAATTTTTATGCTTGTTGGTAGGAAAAAGGTTTCTACTGCATTCTTTATGCTCCCATTGTTTGCATTTATTCCTACGAGGACAACAACCACGACTTTTAATAGAATCCCTCTATCCTTTATGCTTTCATGACAACATAAAAGCTCAAAGCAACACACAGTCAACTCATTGTTGAAAAGCTCTCATTATCGCACACGTTGACATAATTTTGGTTCCAAAGCCCTCTTTATGGGACCACTTTGCAGCAATAAAAAAAATACAAACTCTACAGGGCTCACATGCATGAAGTAAAATGAACAAGAGGATTTCTACATAATACCTATCAAATGCAGATGAAACCTTCGCATTTCAACAAGAAAATTGAATAGATAATACTAAAAGTAGTTTAATATATGGATTTATGCCTACGAGGACAACAACCGCGACTTTTAACAGAACCCCTCTATCCTTTATGCTTTGATGACAACGAAAAAGCTCAAAGCAACACACTGTCGACTCATTGGTCGAAAGCTCTCATTATCGCACATGTTGACATAATTTTGGTTCGAAAGCCTTCTTTATGGGACCGCTTTGTAGTAATAAAAAATATACAAACTTTACAGGGCTCACATGCATGAAGTAAAATGGACAAGAGGATTTCTACATAATTCCTATCAAACGTAGATGAAAAATTCGCATTTCAACAAGAAATTCGAATAAACAATACTAAAATTAGTTTAAAATACGAATTTATAATCAAAGTATACGAATGCCTTAAAGCACCATGAAACCCTACTTGCATTTCTTGTATCAAATAGACAAAAAAAATGAAAAGTTACCTCTTCTGACCTCAAGCAATTCGTCTCTCACTGTTTAGCGTGCAACTCTGCAACTACAAAATACCTTGCTCAGCCACACAATAGACCACTATGAAATATAGCTTCTTTATGCACTTTAATGTAACGAAACTCTGAAAATTACCAAATTATCACCTCAAATAACTTGTTTCTAGGTCTGGACTATGCAACTATAACATCTCCTACTCAGTCGCTAAAACTCTCCCTCAGAATAGGTGCTCACAGAAGACAAAAACAACACACGCAAAGTAATAGAAATGCATACCAAGTAACTTAACTCTATATTAAATGACCAAAGTACCCTGGCCACGCGTGGCCTCCAAGCCATTCCAGTGCCTTCACCTCGAGCCAGATGCCATTCAATGCATTTAATTTATATTCATGCATTACATACGTCTACCCGCCAGTTTGATAAACTATGCCTTTGCTTAATTTTAATTAATCAATTTATGCACTCGCAGTTTCCTAATATTTTAATGCATTTAATCTGCATTCATGGATTACATACCTCTAGCTGCCAACTTTTAAACTATGCCTTTGCTTAAATTTATTTAATCAATTTATTCCTTCACATTTTCCCGAATTTTTAAAACGAAAATGATTTATAAAGCTACTCGGACGAATAGAAAATTAGATAAATGCTAATTTTCCAATATATAAAATAGCTCTCCAAATTCAAACTATACAAAAAAATAAGTAATATGTTAAATGGCGAAATGTGATTGGTCAATGCTGCTGGTTAAATGCATTCCGGGCGAATGCATAAGTATTCCTGCCTACCGACAGGAACTAATAATGTCATGGAATGTGTATTTAAAAAGGTGTTTGTCTCTACCTTTTTAATATCTAAGTTTATCAAGGTGATTTCTAGGGATACAATTTAGGAGTATGCAGACTCGATAGGTGAGCAGATTCTCATAGGTCAAACCCCTTTGGTAGGATGGGTGAATGATAATGATGAATATCCAAGACAACACTCACCAACTTGTAGATGTGGTTCTTTTGTCCTTCACAAAATCAAAGTGTTCTCTAGATGTTTTTTTATTCTCACATATCCAATGAGTACATCAATGGCATATTGAGTGTCTTTAAATACCAAAGCAAAATAATATGTTACACAAACATGTACCAAGTCAATTTGTAACAACTAGTAGAAAGGGGCGAGAATCTTGAATTTTGAAAGTTTTAATTTTGGGTTCATTTCCCTACCTCAATATTGAACCTAACCAATCCTAAGATTCTCAGGAATGAACTTTAGGGGTCAAATAGTAAATCATATGAGAAAAAATATCATGTATGGACCTAATTTACAATCAAAAGCTTGATGCAAATGAAAACAATCTATGTCCACAAAGCAAAATCAAGATAAAGATTTCCTACATTAACCCTTTGAGGAGAATAACGTGAGATCCAAATCTAAAATAATTTCAATAGCATAATGGCATACAAAATAGCACTTGAAATAAACTAGAATGGAAGACAAGAAAGAAAGAATTCACACAAAGAGATGACGCAAGATGTACATGTGGACAAAATTTTTAAATAAAGAAATGACACTCTCCAAAAGTAGAGAACCAATATATTCTAGCAACAAAACCTAATTATTAACTTGAAGTTCACCATCTTACTCTTTTAAAAGAAATCTAGTTCAGCACAACCCCTAAATTGCAAATACATCTCATACAAAATTAGCCTAAACATCTCATATATAAGTAATAACCAACCACAAAACTATCAATGGTTTTAGAAAACCATGAGCTAAAACATGGGAAGCATGGTGCCCCAAATTCCAATGTCAAGCTTGCATGATGGGTCAACAAATCAAGAATAGAATACTTTTGTGCATGCCATAAACCTCCCACTAAACTTGGATGGTCATTTTTTGTCATTTTCTATATTTTCCAAGATGTGTTAAATAGCATGTATCATAGACTATCATAATTTGGTGAAAAATCCAAATCCGCTTTGTAACCTCTCTCTTGCATTGTCTTACACATGTCACATAATATCTCACACTTGCAATGTCATAATGTTCTTGCAAGTCTTATGTGACATAATTATTTGGCATGTTCTTACACATCTTATGTGACACAGCGATCTTATATTCTTACACATGCATCAAACCAAGAGTAATGTCCCATTTCAAATAAAATTTATTTTGAGAGACTTTAGCTCTTTTGCAATGACAAAATATTTATTTTAATATATAATTCATTCTCTTGATATTTGGACCATTAAATATTAAAATATTATTATTCTTCCAATATGGGCCATAGGGTTACAATAAGATGCTTTTAAATATCCAAGACTAAAAATAAGAGATTGTATGGCAAGGGGATGTATTGGTATGACAAGAATTAAGGGACGAGTTACATGTTATTTTTAGCAAGCAATTATGGAGTGCAAATAAAGACATTTACTATTATTATTTATTATTTTTGATCTAATAAGTAGGAGGTATTTTCTACAACGTGTCAAATTATGATATTGCTATCAGGATTCAACTGTGTAGTTTATGAGTCAAACTCATTGACCCATGTTTCATGAGTAGTGGTTCACAAGAACCCATCTCTCATGATAATGAATGGTACACTCAACACTCATTGCATCTAGGTGATGCTCATAGAGGTGAAGCATTGGGCCTTCCCGGGAGGTCAGTCATCCCAATACTACTCCAACTCAAGTGTGCTTAACCATATATTTTCCTCCAAGGTTAAACCCACTTAGCTTGCAACCCCATTTGCAAAACCTTTAGCAAGTGTTGTGCCTTATGAACCATTCATGAAACATGGGTCAATGAATTTGACTCGTAAACTACACAGCTGAATCCTGATAGCAATATCATAATTTGAAACGCTATGGAAAATACCTCCTACTTATCAATTGATGAGCTAAAGGGGCTCTATAATGAATGGTTCATAAGGCACAACACTTGTTGAAGGTTTTTCAAATGGAGTTGCAAGCTAAGTGGGTTTAACCGTGGAGGAAACTTTGTGGTTAGGCACACTTGAGCTAGAGTAGTACTAGGATGGGTGACCTCCCAGTAAGGCCCAGTGCTTCACCTCTGTGAGCATCACCTAGATGCAATGAGTGTTGATTGAACCATTCATTATCATGAGAGATGGTTTTTTGTGAACCACTACTCATGAAACATGGATCAATGAGTTTGACTCATAAACTACACGATTGAATCCTGGTAGCAATATCATAATTTGACACATTGTGGAAAATACCTCCTACTTATCAATTGATGAGGTAAATGGGATCTATAATGAATGGTTCATAAGGCACAACACTTTTTGAAAGTTTTGTAAATGGGATTGCAAGCTAAGTGGGTTTAACCTTGGAGGAAACTTTGTGGTTAAGCATGCTTGAACTGGAGTAGTATTGGGATGGGTGACCTCATAGGAAGGCCTAGTGCTTCACCTCTGTGAGCATCACCTAGATGCAATGAGTGTTAAGTGGACCATTCATTATCATGAGAGATGGGTTCTTGTTGTTAGAATTATGAAACAAGCACAAAACCACAAGCCACAAGATTAAACAACAAAGTACACCTTCCACGCAAGAGATCTGCAAACAAGAATTGTTAAATTCATTAACAAGGAAAAGTTACAAAAGAAGCTTTCAAGAAGATATTAAAATTGTGATGTTTCCCATGAATAATATCCAAGTGATATTTACAATAAAGTTTGAATTCTTATAAGAGCAAAGCCCTAAATGAGAAAGGGATTAGATCATGATAAGTGTCAACATCACATGAGATGAGATATAAAGATCTAATATTAACTCAACTAATAAAGCATTCCTAAGTTTAGCTAAAGCATGTGAGAATAAATTAGACTAATAATCAATTAAAGATTAATTAATTATTAGCTAATGCATGATAAATCTAACACCCCCCTTAAAATGAACTTAGGGAGTAGCTAAAAACCCTATAAAAAATGCAAGATGGGTCTCGAAAAACAAGGCCAAGTAAGGTACCCATGTACAAACAAAAGATCTCTATAATGTGGAGTAATAGAGAAAACCACATGGGAAAAACTCTACTCCAAAAAGAGATGAAAGCCAAGTGAAGGACTCAAGAAACCTCCAAACAAGACAAGGTTGTCTCAAAAGATAGGAACAAAGAGAACACCACAGAAGCATGAAGAATCCACAAACACTATCGAAGAAGGATTGCTGAAATGCTGAAAGAATAACCTTCATTGAAACATCTGATGATCAGGATCAAGAAGGCAATAATCTATATGAGTTCCCCCAATGACACTACTTGAATCCAATGGCAAACAAAGGAAAACACCTAGAACTCAAAGATACAAATGGAAAAGGTACCAAGAGTCTAAAGAATTGATCAAGTCAAAATGGAAGGTCACCTCCAAAAATAGGAATGCAAGAGTTTCCATATGTTAAGTGTTCCATCTCACCAAAATACATGGGTAACCAGTCGCTGCATCCACCTAGTACATAGGAAAAAATATTGTATACATAGCTCACTCCAACGAAACCAAGGAAGCAGTAACACCAATAGTAGAAACCCCATAATGCTAAAAAGGGAGAGGCATGATGTTATGAAATAACTTGCACAATAGAAGAATATGATATGAAATATGCTATAAATACTTGATAATAACTGAGAATAACAAGCCACTTTGAGGGGGAAAACCTCCAAATATCTCTAATGAGGACACACTTCACACTTCATGATGAAATAAGACTCACAACCTCCTATATATACCTATTTATGCCTAGGATTTCAACTAGGCCGACTTAGACATACCTATATAAGTCTTAGGCCAACCTACACAACTAAATAACAATATACTAATGATAATATTACTTAATAGAGAGTTAAGATAGCCACAAGCCAACTATTCATAACCCGATGTATACTAATATTAAGGGCGTAGCATGCCTCCCTTCTTCAAAGAAGCATTGTCCTCAATGCTAATCAAGTTTGGACACTTTTGAATGAACTCCTCATCCTCCCATGTGGCATCTTCAATTAGAAAATATTTCCTTGTAATGAGGTAACTTGGAATTGTTGATGTCACCAGCTTCTTCATGCGTGTCTGGAAAATTAACTTTAGCTCCAAGATGTGTCTTCCATTTGCATCAAGCTCTTGATGGCGACGAATGTGTTCTTCCTTTACTTGAAAATTTTGATGTGTCATCGAGGAAGAGGCGAGGAATAATACATGGTACCCTTGCATTGGTTGAATAGCTTGATTAGGAACTTCTTCAAAATGACGAGCGCCGATCTTGAGCGCTGATAAAGCGCGCTGATGGATCTCTTGATCTGATCTTAGTCGAGGATCTGATTCCGACGATGTCCGATCTTGATGACGCGTCCTTTGACCTTATTATTGGTTACCCTTACTATGAGTAACATCCTTGATTGTTTCACCGTCCTTATCAGGAGTCTTCCCCAGAGTGACAACATTCTTTTTACCCCTTGTTCCAGGCCCCAGCATGATGGAAACCAATAATGTTGAAATAAATCACACAAATGAAACTTAAATTCTCTAAAAATTTTACTGTAATCTCCTTTGGTATGTCTTCAAAAACCCAATAAAAATTAGACTTTAATTCAACAAGATGTGCAAGATATGAAGATTTCAAAAATAGTGTAGAAACCCTAATTCTACAATAATTCACTTAATTCTACTCCAATTATTCTGAAATATGGACTGTAGCTTCTTCAATATGTTCTTCAAAAACCCTTTAAAAATCAGAATTTTTTTTTCCAAAATCTGAAAGATATGCTCTTCCCAAAATCGCCTTTAAAATTGAGAAAAACCTTGCCTCTATAGTGCCAAGATCATGCTCTGATACCACTTGTTATGAAATAACTTGCACAATAGAAGAATATGATATGAAATATGCTACAAATACTTGATAATAACTGAGAATAACAAGCCACTTTGAGGGTTAAAACCTCCAAATATCTCTAATGAGAACACACTTCACACTTCATGATGAAATAAGACTCACAACCTCCTATATATACCTATTTATGCGTAGGATATCAACTAGGCCGACTTAGACACCTATATAAGTCTTAGGCTGACCTACACAACTAAATAACAATATACTAATGATAATATTACTCAATAGAGAGTTAAGATAGCCACAAGCCGACTATTCATAACCTGATGTACACTAATATTAAGGGCATAGCACGTGAAAAGTACACTAAAACTAAATGCCTAAAAGTAGTGCATGAAGAGGAACCAAGAGCATCTGAAGGTGCAATCATGAAAGTACAAGCAGATAGAAAGGATGTGAAAACAAAATTCGCATATGCATGAGAAAGGTATGAAGGCAAACAAAGGAAAACATCAACCCCCATGGCACTTTATATCATAGTGCGAGTACAACATGGCATAAAGTGATGTGAAAGATCAAACAATAAACAAGTACACCTTCCACACAAGAGATCTGTAAACAAGAATTTCTAAATTCATCAACAAGGAAAAGTTATAGAAGAAGCTTTCAAGAAGAAATGAAAGTCGTGATGTTTCCCGTGAATAATATTCTAGTGATATTTACAATAAGGGTTGAATACTTATAAGAGCAAAGCCCTAAATGAGAAAGGGATCAAATCATGATAAGTGTCAACATCACATGAGATGAGACATAAAGATCTAATACTAACTCAACTAATAAAGCATTCCTAAGTTTAGCTAAAGCATGTGAGAATAAATTAGACTAATAATCAATTAAAGATTAATTAATTATTAGCTAATGCATGATAACTCTAACACTTGTGAGCCACTACTCATGAAACATGGGTCAATAATTTTGACTCAAACTACACGGTTGAATACTGATAGCAATATCATAATATTTTTTATCTCACAATGAATGGAATTGGAATTTGGATATCCAAGATGTTGGAG
>VDFB02159427.1:0-28371 GCA_007258455.2 Sequoia sempervirens | reverse complement strand
GAAAAGTTACAGTCTTATAGAACATTGTTTGAGAATATAAAGATGAAAGAAGAGGAGAATGTAGCTAACTATCTACTATAAGTAGATAAAGTTGTGAATGGAATCAAAGGTCTTGGTGAAGACATAACTGACTCTATGGTGGTGAAGAAAGTTTTGAGAACTTTCCCTCACCGATTTGACTGAATTTTTTTTGTAATTGAACAAGCCAAGGATTTGAAAAAGCTTTCAATGGAAGAGTTTTTTGAATCCTCACAACCTATTAGATGAGGTTCAATGAAGTTCAAATTACACATAAATGACAAGCTTCATTCAAAGTTGTGAAAAAAGAAGAAGCATTTGGATCACCTAGTGATTTTGAGGGAGAAGAATCAAACTTTTTGAGAAAGTTGAAGAAAGGATTAGGAAAGTACAAAGGTAAATTACCATTCAAATGTTTTAATTGTCAAAAAATTGATCATTATGCTTCTAAATATCACTTCAATGGAGAAAATGAAAGTAGTAACAAGGGTTTCAAGAGGAACCTCCTCTTTAAAGAAGAATACTACTCCTGCACATCAGATGATGATGGAGATGAATCCCTATTTATGGTTGTTGTGATCTTTGGAAGTTCAAGCAAAATTGTGGATGAATAAGGTAAAGTTGATTTTGAAGGTGTACTTGTCTATGCTCTTGAAGATCTAGAATATGCAAGGAAAGAGAACAAAAGGAAAAAGGCCTTGATTGAGGCCAAGGTAAGTGAATGTAAAAAGCTTGTGAATGAGATCCTTTTACTCAAAAAGGAGTTGGAGAAAGCCATGTCCAAAATTCAGGAAGTTGATATCATACCTAAATAAATATCTCATCATGCAATACCCTCCACAAATAGGTTCAATCGTGCATTTTTTGGTTATTCTTTCATTTGCAATAAGTATGGTCAAAAGGCTATAGAGTGGAAATCTGAAATGAATAGAAGAAATTTTGTAAGTATAAATTACCTTTCTCTTCGGGTGGATATTGTAGTGCCTCCCTAATGTTTCATTAACTTGGTGCTATAGGTAGACACACAACTCAAAGGATGGCTTCCTAACTGAGCAATTCATGTTCCACGAGAGACTTCATTTAATTATCAACTAGGGCTTCATAAGCTTTTGACAATGTTGGAACTATATATGCATTCATGGATTCTAACACACCCTATATCAATGAATATAGGTGATTACACATGTATAAAAAATTGTAAAAGCTAGAAAAGGAAATGAATGTGTTTATCTTGCAAAATAGGGGAATAAACTTAAGTTTTTTCTTATGCTATGGGTATTCATCGCTTAACTTTGTGACTATTAACTTCTAAGACTAAACTGTAACTAATTACTCCTAGAGTATGGAACACACATTAAGCTACATAATCCAATTCAATTACAAAATCATATTCATGAATTCCATATGCATGTAACTGGAAACTATCTTAACAAAATTCTATAATACATGAATGAATCTAATAACAAGAAATAAAGTGGATAGAAATACCTCAAGTAGCCCTTGCTTGAGTTATTTCTTTCACAAAAAATTTCAACACTTACTACTTAATAATTAGTAATTTATGATATTGAACTAACTCCTTTATTGCATGAAAACTCTAAACTCTTACAAGAATCTACTAAATATTTCTCATTCAACAATAAATATATTTTTTATTCATCAACTATCAAATGGAAATTTAGCAAAAAATAACTAGATAACTAACTAAATTCACTCCTCACAATAGATCCCACTATATAGGGTCTACGAGGAGTCTTATTCCTTCTAGGATTGAAAACAAAACCATAATTTATTTATCCACTCTCCCTCAAAGATAGGGAGAGGACTTAGTGTTGTAACAAAAAACCAGAATTGAAAATTGGAAGAAGAGAAACTAAATTAGAACTCTTCCCTAACGGTTAACCGCCATGACAAAGACGTGTTTCATGGAGAATGTCATGTCATGGGTTACTCCTACTCAGAACAAACTTCTTCTTCTTGGACAATCATCTTATTTGGTGGATAAGAATGTGCTTGTGGTGACTCACAATTGACCATTCAATGGTTACCTTCACTCTTCTCTAGGATTTTCGTTCTTCAATCATTTTGACTTCTCCCCTACCACCTTTTGTGGTCCTTATGTTGCGGGCTAGAAATATAGTTGTTGCAGGTTACAGTCCTTCTAGTTGTAAGAATTTAATTTCATCCCTAAGGCTACACACCATTAGCAATCATAATTTAAGCATATAATCATACTGAATTTCACAAACATTAATACATTCACACATACAAATATCAACATATCATATTTTTATTTCTACATACTAAAGTATGGTTTAAAGTGCATGAAAGGTATTAAAGATATATGAATTCTTAGGAATTTCTATGAAACTTGGCATATTGAAATGATATAAACATAAACTAATGAAGGAAAAATAGCAATAAATTAAGTCCATCACTTCCCCCCAACTAATCAATTTGCTTGTCCTCAAGCAACTTTTAAGGCTAGAGGCTATATTGCAAAGTCATTTCTCTAAAATCAACCATAGTGTCAACTCCTTTGACTTGCTTCGAGTAATATCCTTTCTGGTTTGAGAGATTTTTCAATCTCTTGTTTTCTACTGCTTCTTCCACTCTTTTCCTCCCTATCCAATGAGGTATAGGGAACAGGAGGATAGGATGATGAAAGAAAAGTGGAAACCAGGTAACTCCATTTTTCAATGCAATAGATCTATATACTTGTGAGACCTGTGAATTGTGGATATATAATTGTAAACAGAGTATGGCTCCTTTCTTTTTAGCTTTGGTGAAATCTCTTCCCATACATTTTGAATAAATTTAAAGGCTTCATTGATGCTCCCTTTTGCTAATTCCTTCATCCTGCTATAATCTTTTTTTTTGTAATCCATTATCTTCTTTCTAACTCCTATGTGATTCAAGAGATCTAACCACTAATCTATTACTGCATTTGGATCCATTGACTCCTTCCTGAGCTATAAGGAAATAGATTATTCTTTTTCATGATATTCTTGTAGAATTTCCCCCCTTTGATTCTCATTCCTAAAATAAGAGGCTAAAGCTCTTATTTGGATATCTCCTACAAATATCAATTAATTCCAAGCAATTTCATTCATAAGAACATAATTGTGTAGATAAAACTCCCATAGTTGATCTTGCATCTATGGTGTAGAGTTGTAAATTTTTTTTAAAAATAAATATTTCCTATTCATTGCAATAGGAAGATCACTAATCAATTGGCTAAATTGAAAACATAAAAATTTCTCTTACAAGAACAAAGCATAGACTCTGGAAGGTGGCCTACACTTCAATAGTTGTGAAATTTTGTCTACAATTTCTTTAACCTTCACTTGAAGATTTTTCACTTATATTTATTTTCTTTTCTAATGCCCTAGTGTGGTTAGATACCATTTTAGCTCTCTCCCTTTCCCATTATTTCTCTTTCTAGGAGAATTCTTGTGTTTTCTTCCATAGCTCAATACCTAGGGACAAAACAATTGGTCCAATGGGGGTTTTAATTGGTCCAATTGAGCTCTAGGGTACTATATATCTTCCTTTTGTTTCTACCATGGAAAACTCTACCAATATCTCTAGTTTCAACCCATGTTCAAACTTGTGGAATCTTTCCTCCAATTATTTGATTCTAGCATCCTATTCACTATCATTTTGTTGGTATGTTTTCAATGGTTCTCCAACTACTTTATCCTCTGCATTTCTTCTTGTAATTATTTATTAACATTCCTTTCTTTGATGAAAGTTCCTCATCTTTTCCTAAAAATTGTTCATGTCACATTTCACCTGTATATTCACAACCCTCTAAAACAGGTCTTTGGAGATCTTTTCCTCATCTTTTTAGCTACAAAAATATCTTTTGAATCTAACTCAAAAGTGTCATAGAAATATAATGACTATACAATTGGTATGTTTACACCTTCATCAAGGGAATCTAAATCTTTCTCAATCATAACAATATCCTCTTTATGTTTTTTTCTTGTGCTTCTCATTGGCCCATTCTTCTTGATACAATGTGGTCACCTCCTAGATTGTGTGAGCTTCTTCTACCCCCTTACAAGTGTAGAAGAAGAAGCTCAACTCTTTCTCTTCTTACCTTCTATTAGCCTCTTAGAAATAGGGGCTTCCTTCTTGATTTATTCTACAAGCTACTTAGCAAAGGTTACAAGCTATGCTTCCTGCATACCCCACTCTTCTAGTTCTCCTATGTTGTAGGTAGGTGTTGTAGTAGGGGAACCAAAGGGAATTTCCCTCTCAGGAGCATCCACAACATGCTCTTCTATTTTTTTTTTCGTGGCCCTTGTTTTCTTCATTATGGATTTCAATAATATTGTTGATATTCCTACAATTGAGAAAATATTTCCATTATACATTTGGGAATTGAACCCTAAGGCTCCTCTTTACCTATAATGTGACTAAAAAAAAGGAGATAATTTTGACTAAATTATTTTCCTTTTATAAATTTAGAAGACATTCTTTTTAATAGGTTATATACAAAAATTTGAGAACATTTACATACCTTCCATGGAGTAAATGACTTAAAATTTTAAAATGGATTTTATATAATAATGAATTTCTCTTATCACATGTTAAGTATCTAATTATGTGAGACTATTGAAGCCAAAGCCAAGGAAAAGACAAGCATTTGGTATAGGTCTTGTGAGGAAGAGTCCAAATTTTCTCCTAGCAAGGAGAATTCATTCCTTGTTGTAATAGCATCTGCTCTTTTTGTAAACTCCTCTCCTACACTTGGAAGATCAGATACTTTAGCTACAGCTACCTTTGATGCATCTACCCTCAAACCCTTAACAATTACCTTATCATTTTGTAGTGTGCTAGTAAATTATTTGGTCATCCCTTCATTAAATTTTGTAAGCCTCGAGAAATAATCCAACTAGCTAGCTTGCTAGAAGATAGGCAATGCTTGCCTATCTTCCAATAGAAAATTGTGTGATGTTGGTTCCTTTCTCACAATGTCACCACACATTGCACAATGTTGTAGTCACTCACTATGATTTGTTCTCCTCTAATTTTTTCTCTCTGCTTGTCTATCTTCCAATAGAAAATTGTGTGATGTTTGTTCTTTTCTCACAATGCCACCACCCATTGCAATGTTGCAATCACTCATTGTGATTTATTATGCTCTATTTCTTCTCTCTACCACCCCAATTATATTGCTTCTACCATGATGTTTTCTATATCATTCAAAAGCACTTCTTTACTTCTTAATTCTGCTACTGAGCACTTCTTTCTCTCCTTTCAATTCTCTATGTCTTTTGAAAATGGTGAAAATGAAACGGTAATTTTTTTTGCAAAAAGTTCTTAAAATAAAGAAAACTAAGGAATAATCATGAATACCCCTCCCCCAACTAAAGTTACAAAGTGTACTCAGTGTGTACGAATTGGGTCAAGTCATAAATTAGAAGTAGTGGAAATTTTTAAACATGATATTTGACACACACGAATGAATGATAAAATATGCATGAAATCAATAATATTCAATGATAATTATGATAATAATGTGGAGTGTACATGTAGGAATTTTTTGAAATGAAATGTGACTCATGTGAAGGAGTTGAATGTCACCTCTAGCTTGATTTAAAATGACTTTCCATGAATGCTATGAACTTTGTGCAATGATGGCTTGAAATTCAAGATAGTATATGTGTGTCACATGGAAATGACATTGGAATGATAGATGAAAAAAGTTGTAGAAAGCACATGATGGGGGAGGTGAAATTTGTTACATGATATGATGGAATTCAAAAAGGTGGTGTGACAAATACATGCTTAGGAAAGAAATAAGTTGCATGCAATAAAGTGTAAGGTATATGGATGCATGTGTTGATGGATATGCATTTAAGTGATGGATTAGGTAATTAATATGGGTGTATGTGAAATGACTAACTGGAAAGTGCTACAGGCTCATGTAGTAACAAGTCCCTTCTGAGTTTTTTCATCTAGGGGTGTGATTTTTTAGGTCCATTTTGCTTCTTCTATTGGTTCAGAAAATGAAGGTTGTTGAATGTCATCTATGTAGTGTGTGAATGTGAGATGTATGATAGAATTATACCTGTGAAATGTTAGTGGGTGAGTTGTGTTGCTTGTCTACTAATTTTTTTGAAGAATTGCTTGTTGTTGTTAATGAATTTTGTATTTATGGCTCAAATTGACGTTGTAGTGATAAAATGAAGTCATCCTTCTATACTAGCCATTTGTAAATCTTCAACCTATGGCCATTAAATAGAAATGAAAACTATACAACAACAATTGTTTATAACTAAACTAATCCATTTGAAAAGACTTCATTTATCTCATATGGCCCAAGCCATCTAGTTTGTAATTTCTCTTTGTAATATTTATACCTTGAATCATATAGTAAAGCCCAATTTGACTACTATCCTCATAATCTTGTATACAAATATATATTGGAAGTATTGTCTTTTTAACATACACCAATTCATATGGTGTAAAACCTATTGTTGTTTTCCAGGTTGGATTGTAAGTCCAAATTGCTTTAGGTAACCTAGCTTCCCAATCCTTCTTGTGGAGTTGCACTGTCTTTGTGAAGATGTTATCAATTTCTCTATTAGTGACCTCCACTTGACCATTTTCTTAAGGGTGGTAGGGTGTGGAATTTTATGTCTGATCTCATATTCATGTACTAGTTTTGTGATCAAATTTGATGTAAACTATGGCCCCTGGTCCATGAAAATATCTCTAGGAACACCATATCTTGTGAGTATATCTTCATACATAAATTTTCCCACATTACTATTTCTTGCAAACTACAAAGCTTTAACCTTCACCCATTTGGTAAGGTAATCTATGCAAACCAATATACATTCCTTGTTATTTGATGTTAGGAGATGGAACCAATAAAATCTAGTTCCCATTTATCAAATGGTATTATTACTAGTTGTGGTTGTAATGGCATCTCATTTGTCTTGTTTGGTATTCTCATTCTCTAACATCTATCACAACTCTTGGTATAATTGAATGCAGGATGATCCCACAAATATGGTTTACAATTTTTAGGAGATTATGATTTTTGCTGAAATCACATATTTTTAGAAAATATAATGATTTAACCCTTAAAAAGTTACATTTAAAGCATTCCAATTGAAGATGGTTTGATAAAACTGCCTTAGATCAAACCCCCTTGGATAGAACCCCGCTAGTTTAACCATACCTATAACGAAATCTCCTTTACACCTATCAAAATGTTGATGGAAAACCACTTTTGATTTACCTTTTGGGGGATCAAATGAATTCATTTTTAAAAAAAATTGTAAGTATGTAGTCCTTATTATAAGCTTCCCAAAAAGTATAATTTTAAATAAATTTAATTTTATTATTATATTTATTTTTTTATTTCTTGTGAATGTAGGTTTTTCACCGAAAAACAAGCTCTTTGTTTTGCACATGTGGAAAAATAGAAGATTATCCAAAAAAATGAGTGCACCAGATATTGAAGTCCTTGATCCAACAAAAAAAAAAAAGAATTTTGATATGTATACAAAAAAAAAATTGTGGTATATAGTTCGCCTATGTATGAATTGCAATTGGTTTGACTTTGAAACTTAATTAAAGAAAAAATATTCAATAAAACACTATGAAACCAATTGGAAGCACTAGATATCATAGTTACAAATCTAAATTCAATATATATATATATATCCTTCATGGAAAAAATTTATGTGTTATATGGTGAGTGTCACTCCTTAAAAATGGTGTTTACTGAAAAAAAACAAGTTTTCTAAGGAGATGGAAAAAGAAGTGCAATCTGATTACAAAAATTTTGAAAAAAAAATATTTAGAATCTACAAACAAAATGTCACAAATCACTAGTTTGGATCATCTCCAAATTCCTCACGGTTTAGCCACGATATGTGCTCAAAAGTGAAGATTTAGTTAGAAAAAATCAATTTAGTGTCCAATTTGGCCAAAAATTGTAAACCAGTATTGTGGGATCACCCTGCATTATAATGTGTTTTCTTGTTAGATTTTCTCTCATGAGGAGGTGGAACAGTGATTAATTCCCACCTCAAAAGTGTGCATAGTGTACATGCTATATCTAAGACAAGGGGTTTGAAGCGAGGAGGCCATATCTTTTTGAACAAGGGGGTGGTGGTGATGGGGTGAAATTTGGAATGAATGTCTTATGTAAAGGTGGAGGGCCTTGGTATCCAAGTCCCATTGTAGATGAATGTGATTTTTTTTCTAAGATAGTCTAACTTTCATGTTCCTTGTTTGTATCCATACCTTGTTTACAAAGGATCTTAAATCCTTGACCATAACACTTTTCTAAATCAATAGGCGTATTGCTAGTTTCGTTTGCATGAGATGGATGAATACTTTGTGATAAGAGAGTGTCACTATTGGTAGGGGAAGGGGAGTTGTTTTTATGTATACGCAATGGGATAGGAATGAATTTGAAAGGGGTCTCTTTATGAGAGGAAGAAAACATGTCAAGTGAAGGTATCATAGGCTTTGCAAAATTTTGACTAGGGTGAGTAGGTAAGGTTGAACTAGTGAATATGGATTATTTATTCTAGTTGGGTGTTATTTTTTAAGGAGAATGTTGGTTTGAATGGTTGGTAAGGTATTGTTTATGGATCTATCCATGATCTCCCCCTCTTGTACCAAGATATCCTCACTAGGAGGGCATGCATTGGGAGAGAAGGAAGTATGATCTTCATCATCTATTGGAGAAGCATTGGCAAAAGAAAAAAATGAAACATCAACCAAGGATTTCAAGGAAGGCATCATTTTTTCAAAGCATCCAGACATTTTGAAATTTATTTACCAAAAGTAACACAATTATATATATATATATAATTGTTAAAGAGCAATTCATAGAAATTGGGAATAGATCTCGACAGAAAACTTAGAGAGATTGTTGTCACTGAAATCTAGTCAAAACAATCTAGATAGTGGCACCAGTGCTCTAGACCAAAGGAATTAAATTCTAATGTTTTAAAAATATGTAAATAAATTTCAATGTCTAAGGAACCAAATTTGTAGAGGTTTAGGTGTAGCAACAGAAAAAAAAAATAGAAATGCATGAAATCCTAATTTTTTTATGTGTAATACACAATCATGCATACAAGCTGATTTTTTAAATAATGTAGTGTGCTCAAAAGGAAATTTTTTATATTGTAAAATGCAATAATTAATTGAACCTAGTTTGAAAATTCTAGATATTTGAAACTTTTTTATCTTTTAAAATGACCAAGACTAAGAAAAATTCTTACACTTTTAATATTTTTCACCAAAATATGCATCCATGAATGACCAATTCAAATACTTTCAAATTGCATTCAAACCTTAAAATGGCCTAATTAAGATTTTAGAAGGTTTTTCAAGTGCAACCTCGAGTTCACCAAAAATGTGATTTGTGAAAAAGGGATCTAAGGTCTAATCACACCTTCTTGTACATCACAATGGAAGGAACCAAAAATGATTACAAACACCCATTTGGCTATTAACCGCGATGTAAGAGCTAGAATGGTGGATTAGGATTTTGGTTCTTTCTTTGGGGGGGTTGATTTATTGACTAATAATTGACTAAATTTGATGATGAAAATGTGTATTTAGATTAACTATGTAACTAAAACAAACTGTTATGATTTCAAGAAATCACATAACAAAAACATAGAAAATAGTTAGAAAACAACAGAGTGCAAAGACAGAGGAACCTGACATATGAATTTGAGTTCAAACTAGTTGGATGGGGTCACTAGTGCCCTAGTCCTAGAAATGAAAACCTCTAAAATTATAATTCAGATCTTGGTTGGCCATTGTCTATAGGATCTCCTTTTCTATATTCAATGTTGAAACTTCATCTATTGCTGATTAATTTCACTTTCCCTAGTTTGTTGACATGTGAGGCTTGAATACTTGGTCAAGCAATTAGGTCTTCAATCCTTTCTCAAATTTGTTTCAAATATATCACTTGCACACAAGAGAGGAGAGAAAGGCTTATGTTGTACACCTGGGCTTACCTAAGTCAAACCTATTTTGGTATTTCTACCTCCACAACAACTATGATGATGTAAAAGAGTGCTTACCCTAGGTCAGCTAGAGGCAAATGGATAAAAGAATGATAAAATGATAAGTGTTACAACTTAACCACTCATCTATGTATTTCTTGATGGGTTGAAGTCATTGTACTCATCACCTTCAAGGAGAATTGGATGCTTTATTTGAAGTCTTGTGAGTGTTAGTACTCAAAAAACAAACGGACATGAAATATGAATGAACTCACATGAAAACTTGATGCATTGCTAACATGATGCTAGACTAAAATAATGTCGTAATAATCATGCTAATTCTTCTCTTGACTACTTTTTAGGATGCTCAATTGTCACTTCAATATGCTAGCCATTTCAAAAGGTGAAAAAGACTTGCATTTATATGCATTTCTTTAATTTCCCATATAATTACCAATAGCTGACAAGTAAATTCAAATTTCTAAATGTTAAAATGTTGACAATGAAATATTTAAATTAGGGCTAAAATAGTCTAGATAGAGGCGCTAGCACCGTAGTCCAGACCTATTTTGGGTCTTTAAGTGTCATTAAAAATAAACATTAATTGATAATATTCTCAATTTAACTAATTTTATAAATATTATCATAAAATAGGCAATTTAAGAGAAGAAATGGGTCCAATCACATAGGGGGGAGCTAAACCTACTGTGAAATCATCAAGGGTGACAATTTACAACACTACACAAGAGTCAACATGGAAAAAAGGATTGAGAGAAATTGAAAGACATAAAGTTCCATTAGCTTCATCTCTCCTATCAAGTCATTTTCTCATTTCCACAACACATGTGGGTTGAGGATATGTGCCTAATGTGATCCTATGTAACTTCAATTTGAACAATAGAAACTTCATTTATGATTTCCACTCATGGTAGTTATTTAATGGAGTAAGGAAAAAATTGTGGCATATCCATGATTAAAAAATAGAATAAAGGAACCAAAATATACACCTCATAATACAAGCAATCAACCCCTTTGTCAAAAAAAAAACATTTTTTTGTAAATTTTCAAAAGGATGGGCCAAAATATAGGATTTGACTTCAAACTGAAATATTATGTACCTGGTAAAAAAATTGTATAAAGGGCATGTATAGATCTGTAGAGCTCCTCAATAACTTTTCAATGCCACAAGAATTGTGAAAATGGAAGAATTAGAAAAAAAATTATGAGCTTAAGCACAAAAAGATCTAACTTCAATAGAAAATAACAAACAGTGATAGAATAATTTGACAAAATGGCCTACGCCACTACAAAGTTCTCAAAACCATCTTTCCAACGATATCTTATTTGAAAAAATATAACTCCTAGGTGAAAAGTTTTGAAAAAAATTAAAAGACTTGTTTGAAGGCAAGTTAGAGTCAAAAATATTATACAGGTGATCAAAATGAGTGGTGGCCCCCGCTGGTAGTCGATCTAGGCAATGCTACCAATTGCAAGAGACATAACTTCGTAGGGCTCCTTAAGCAATGATTGAGTTGTGTTTTAGTGTTGTGATGGTTGCATGCACCACTCAATTGATAAGACCCTATGAGGTAAGCATGACTGGACACTTAAAACCCTCATAACCAATAATGGAAAATCGATGCCAAATTAGACCTTATGAATTTTTAATTAAAAAACACATAAACTATACCAATGACAATAGATTATAGAGATGCTAATGCAAGCTGACAATTGTACCTTACATAGAGAATATTCTATAGTTTCCACCATCTACAACTATTGACATTACAAACTTTATAGTAATACATTAGGGTACAGATTTCAAACAACTATACAAAATTTTCCTTTTAGATTTTTCAAACCTTAGCAAAAATGCCAAAAAATTTCTCACCAAAATACAATGTCATAAATGAAAAAGTGTCATATATGAAAATGGGAGATTTTAGACCTTTTGGACTCAATGGTGAGATCGTTTTTTCCTCAAAATGCACCCAACAAAAGCTTTTTCCTAATTATCTCTTAGATTTAAGAAGGGATTTGTAGATCTAAAACTCTAATACCAAGTAAGAGTCACCAATGGACTAAGCTCCCAAGATCACCTGAACACTAAATATTACCTTCCACAAGAGAGCAACAAGATAAACAATTTCTTGATTATGGAGTAAAATAAACTAATAGTTAGAAAACTATATGTATGTTAATATGTAAGAGAGTACATGTTTGTGCATGCAAATTCTAGTTACATGTGGCTAGATTAAACAATTAATAATAAATTCTAAATAATTGAATGAAATAAACTTAGACAATTCTAGATTTTTTCCGAAGTATTATTTGATTATGAAATATTTGCATACAAATTTAAAACATAAAGTTATGCAAACAAAAAAAGAAAGTTGCATGGGAATATTGACAAAAAACATCAAATGGAAATAGAATAGAATGTTCTCATCCAATTGTCGAATCAATATTTATCTAGCTTGTATGTGATAAGTGATATTTTTGAGGCTTTTACCTGATATTTTGGAGGCTTTTACCATTAAACGATAGTTGGTTTACCATTAAATGACAATTGAAACTTGTCTTTCACAACTCAACAGTGGTTTGCAAGCGTGAGACTTGTTTCAAGCTCAAATCTCACATTACATGTAGCCTATTGGCTAATTATGATATACTATCCCACAATGTGTAATGAGAGACATGGCTTATATAGGCAAGGTGATAAGGTAGGGCTAACTAGGATGATGACAAACTATCTTAATCTTATATCATGTGACAACTCAACCACAAGATCATATGTGTATTAGATAATCCTAAAAATATTTCTACAAACCTAAATAAGCTTAAAATGTGAACATGTGTGAATAGGACCCAACTAATTGCAAGTTAGATAATATGTCTTGTTCACACTACAAATGAAAAATTGGATGGGAAATTCCCCTGTTCACACAACTCAAACATTTCTTTACTCGCTCTCTCTCACTTGAGTAATGTCATCCCCCACACTCTCTCGCTCTCTCCAATTTCAAATAGCATTCTCCCATCCACTTATTCTTCCCCTCTTTGTGATTTGGTCATAGATTTGTCTAATGAGGTTTCGTCGATAGTGCATGGTTCTTCATCGCCTTTTGGAGTTTATGTTTCTCCTAACAAGGTGCCTAAAATCCCTAATAGCTTGGTGTTTGGTGTGGTTTGGACCGTTGTCCCTACTTTGCATGTTGCATCAGTGGTGGTGGGGTCTTCGGTTCTAGATCGCGGTGATGCCGGTGTTGGGGCCACTATGTTTGGTTATGTATTGTATGTTGTCACCCTTGTGTCTCTCCCTCATGTTAAATCTGTTGTTCTTGTTGATGGGGCAAGGCATGTTGTTCCTAGGGCTTCTTCTCCTTATGGATCCTTTGTTGATGTGATGAAGGGATCTACTTTAGGTTTTGCTACTACAAAGGTTAAGGGTTTTGATGTGGGTAAGGGTTTTCAGTTTGGAAAACCTTTGCATGATCGAAGGAAAAAATTATTGCATCATCCCTACATTATAGTTGCTCTTATTGTGTCTCTGGGGTAGAGAATTATTTTATGAGTAAGGGTTTGATTTGTAGGTTTTGTCATCTTTGGCCTTCTCTCTGAGATTTGCACTATTGGATTTTTGTGCATTTGATTCCTTTGGTTGAGGGTAAGATTGAGATTTACCCTTTTACTAGGGATTTTTTTGTGGTTTTCTTTTATTCTTTTGAGGATAGACAAGATGTGGGTATGTCCAGGATCATGAGGGGCCAAAAAGTGGCAATATGATGAGTATGTGGCTGATGAATTTTTTTTTACCCAAAATTGATGAAACGAAAAGGGTTTTTAAAGGAGATTCTTAGCTTTCCACCAATATAAATTATGCTTTACTTTGAATTAAACAAATAATTATTATTCATTTTCTATTTGAATTATGACTAAAGTCTGATTGATAGGCTGATTGAAAAACATTATAGCTTTCAAATAGTATAACATTTTTAAAATCCAAAATATGTGTCACATTTTATGCTTCACATACTATAGGATTAAAAAAAGAAAAATTAAATTTCATGAAGTTTTGACCAAGTTAAGGTGGTTAGACATACAAGTTTTTATATTTTTAAAAAGTTGTAATAAAACATTCATAATTAATTATTTACTTGGGAAAAATTACAAAAAAATATGCATCACATTGGGACATGATTCCTCTAATTATATCTAAAATCTTATAAAAAAATATTATCATGTTATTGTGGTTAGGTTGGTTAGACAGACACCTACTTCTTATTTTTTCCCTAAAATTTAAGTACTACTACATTGAAATTTCAAATTCTCACCAAATCGATATTTTTTTTTCTAAACAAACCTAGTAGTTTAGAAACTACAATAAATTTTCTACAGATTCTATTATTACATATTTATGAAATAATATAGATAACTTATTCAAATTTTTACATCAAGTTTCATAACTCTGATTTTTCTAAATTTTTTGCCACTTAAGGGCCTATTTTTTCCATGATGATCCTGCACATACCCATGTGTTTGATGGTGGTGTCCAGATATGGGCTATTCATCCTCTTTTGATGTGTCCTTGGATTCCTTCCTTCAATCCTTTAAAGGAGTCTATTGATATTCTACCAGTTTGGGTGAGACTACCTTATCTCCCCTTGCAATTCTAGTGTACTTTGTCTATGAGGCCATTGGTAATGCTCTTGGTCATTTCTTAAAGGTGGACATTGCTTTAAAAAAAAATCCCACTTTTCTTTTTCTTGAATAATGGTGAAAGTTGATTTATCAAAATTTTTACTTGGTGAGGTTGTGCTACAAGTTAATGATTAGTCTTGGTCTTAGATTATGGATTATGAAGGAATTCCTATTTATCATAGGCATTTTTTTTCTTTTGGGCACTTGGCCTCAACCTGTTCTGGTAGCTCTCGCAAGTTGTCTTCTTCTTGGTAGAATAATTCTCTACTTGACCATCTTATGGTGTATCCTAATGATTCAGTTTTTTATACTAAAGATTTGGAGCCCCCCTTGTCTATTCCTAAAACCCCCCTCTCTAGACCTAGTGTCTCCTCTTGTTCAATTGGTTAATAACATTGTTTCTCAAAAATTTGTTTTTCCATCAATTCTTGAAGTTGTTCCTAAGAAGGTATTTTTTATTACTCCACTTGGTTCTTTTTTTGTGTTGTACCCTTAGATAGACCTTTTGAAGTGGTTTCTCACCCCTCTTTCCTTAAGGATTCAATTTAGATAACTCTTCTTGGATAGTTGTTCAAAGGAGGAAAAAATGCCTTCCTAAGTTGGACCCTCTTTCGCATGCCAAACCTTTGTACATGCAAAGATGAATTATTTTGGATCAAGCACTAGTTAGGCTTGATTTTTTTCTTCTTTTGCTCTATTTTGTGATTTTGTTGTTCAAATTTTGTAACAAGGTTTGGACCCTATCAAAAAACCAACTTAACTTAATCAAAAAAAAATTATTTTTCACTTCTCTTTAATTATCATGTAAAGATATCTAAGAATATTTGACTTAATAAAGTGTAGAACAACTGCCTTCTTTTGTCAATTAACTTAAACCACTTGTACTTTAATTAGGAGTCGCATCTTGTCAATCTAAAGTATCTCTATTCCTTGCATTTATATTGTGAAATGTCTTCTAAAACTACAACATACAATTGAAAGCACCAAAAATTCATCTATGCCATATTTCTAGGCCATCTTCTCAAGAAATAATAGTTACCATAGCTTGGGCATGGATTAGATTGATTTAGCCATTTTGAGTATTTGATGGCTCTATAGATGAGGCACTTATTTATGTGCAACTTATTGCACACATTCTAAGTAGGGGGAGGAGCCTACTCCAAGAGTCACTTATTTATGTGCAACTTATTGTACACGTTCTAAGTAGGGGGAGGAGCCTACTCCTAGAATATTCATCAACTCTCACAAGTATCCTTTTGTTTCATTTGGACCCTTTGTTTGGTTTGACAGTGGTATATGCTTACTTTATGTGTCTCACCATAGCCAAAGTAGAGAGGCTTGTATTAAATTGAGATCCCTTTCGTATTCTTCTATAATTTGTGGACAATCTCATCATCCATGGTTGCCTTACGGATGGTATTTGATGTTTGCACTAGGATATGAATGAATATAACACTATGGTTATATATTTCAAGACATGTGTCCATATTTACAACTCAATGGTGCATGCATTATTTTCTATTTAATTGTCTCATTTCTTGATTGATTTGCATATAGTATTGATGTTAGGAACCATCGTTGCTTATATCTCTCTAAATTATCTTGTTGATGTATGTATGCTATTTACCATCCTTGCTTATATCTCTTCGAAAGATTTAAATGTTTGATATGGAGATTCCTTCATATCCATACCATTGTTCTTATAATTTTTTAGACTTGGGCTTTTTGTGAATGATATATATATGTTCTATGGATAACTTAGACTCTAATAGATATCTGAGACACCCTCTTCCACTAACGAATGGTAAGTAACATTGGAGGAATTTGTTGTGATCAGCTTTTGCTAGTTATATTCATCTGATTTGTATGTAAAGATCATTGTTCCCTCATAGAGATGATAAGTTCAGATGTTTTATGGATGGAAATCCCAAAAAGTTTGAACACTTAATGGATGTATGCCAACAAGCTTGGACTCTTAATGGAAATTATTATTTTAGATTGGTTGTTTTTACTCTTACATCTACACAATCATTCTTTCATAAAATGATTATGGATTTCTTGCTCCACACAGGCATTCTTTCATAAAATGATTATGCTGAAGATGATTGAGTTGATGCATTTTATCGGCATATATTCTTTGGGTTATTATTTCAGATTGGTTGTTTTTACTTGTACATCTACATAATCATTCTTTCATGAAATGATTATGCCGAAGATGATTGGGTTGATGTATTTTATAGGCATACACTATTCGGGTTTCATCATTTATTGAGTGTGGCATGAGGGAGAAATGATCTCTATGTAATCTGCATTCCAAGCCTGAGGATAGACATAATTGAACATTTTCCTAATAATGACATCACGGATCATCCTCTTCTCTAAGTAACTGTTACTATCGCACTTATGAAGCACTAATTATCATAGCCCTTACGTATAAATATACATTTGAGTCATTATGGATACATATATCCTGTCCAATTTCTAGAGTGTGATGATAGATATTGTAAGCGATGTCTTCCCTATATGATGTGATGCTTCCATCATCTTCAAAATTTGCGCAATCAAATTCATGAATCTCTCCATTGAGAAGATACTGATTCAACTATTTCTCCAGATGGTGTGTAGTTATTATCATACAAGAGCTTTGGAGAACCCTCATTCTCTTTTATCAGTAGGCTTACAAGTATAGCCGTCTTCATATAGTTATTATGAAAGTATCTTCTTTGGATGATTTTTTAATTGCCATTATCCCCGTAGATTCCTCAAACAAAAACAAACACAATAAACAATTCTAAAACAAGGAATAGAGAATTCTTTAACACAAACACACAGTTTCTTTATTTTTCTAATTTGATAAAATCAATTACATCTGACTTATCTTTATAGAGCTTTTACATTACAAATTCTTCTACATGCAATTTATCATGCATATTACAAACTCATGCAAACTTGCCATCAATATGCACTTATAGACAGTTATTAAAACTGATTGTTCTAAATCTATAAATATATGTGCCATGATGTTGCATCAACATGGTGGTGAATGGTGGTGCATGAAAATACAGAACTGAATGATTAGCATCACTTTCCAACATACTCCCCTTTGATGCTAAGAATCACAATATAATCTTAATGTTTTGTAAACTGAACTTGAGTAACTCAGTGTGCAAGATTACCCTCACTCTAGTCTTATAGACCCACTTAGTACTCTTCTTGTAGAAATCAAGTACTCATTGACTTATTTCTCCCCCTCTTGAAAAATCACAAGGTTTTCCCTTCCTTTCTCTAACATAGAGAAGACTCGTTGTTTCTCAAATCACATGACACCTTCCAATTATGTGTCAATCATAACAAGAAATCATCAACCACTTGACTCAAACTTTCAAAATCTGTTTGACAATAATTTCTTTTAACATGCCAACATTTAGGTTTATACAACCTTTTGTATATCTATAACTTTTTTCCAACTAGATCCATCAACCCATTCATAATTAATTTGCATACAATCTTTCACAGATTGTCCATTCCATTCTCTATTCCAACATGATTTTTCAAAGTGATTCTTCAACCCACAAATTGTACAAGGATGAAGATCCCAACACTTCTTTTTATGTCCTCCCTATGATAATGAGAACATTGCAAATACTATATTCCTTGAGCTGATTTGCATGAACCTATAACACTTGTTACATCATTTCTATCTCTCACCATATCCTAGGCCTTTATTCATTGGCCTCACAACTGACCAGTTGAATGGGATCTTTCATTCCTTTTTCATACTTTCCCAAACATTTTACTTTATATCCCATTTTCTTCATTATTTTTAAACCAACTCTTTTCAAACTAACCTTAATTATTAGCATCACAACCTACAAAAATCTATAGTTTTAGACACATCTTCATGTCTTCAACTTCACTTTTTTTACCTAAAGAAGTTTTAGCTATATCACCTATATCAAATGAAGAACACAAATCATTCGTATCACATGAGGTATCACACACAAATGGCTTTGACATTAGACATTCATTTCATGCTTGTAATTGATCATTCTCTTCTTTCAATTTTAATATTTCCTTCTTCTAACCTCTTTAGATTTTCTTTCAAATCTTCATTCTTCTTTTTGACCTCATCAAGTAGCTACAATCTTCTTTTTATCTTTTCATTTTCTTTTTTCACTTTCTCTAATTCTTTTTCCATATTTTAATTCTCACACAAATAATCACATCTTTCTTTTCCAAACTCCTTTATCTTATCTATCAATTCTGAGTTGCACCCTTTAACCTTCACCAATTCTTTCATCAAACTATCTTTCTCACACATTAAATTTGAAACAAATTACTCAACTTCTAAAAACTGCAATTGATAATGATTCTACTATGAATTTTTTATCACCTTCCTTTGACAATTTCATATGTCTTCAAGCCTTCAATCTCTTCTTTTGAATCTAACGGCTCACCAATTTCCTTGTTTTCAAAAATCTCTTGATCTTCTCCTCCATTTCCACGATCTATTGATCTCCTCTGCGGAAATCTCGCATCAAATCTTCTTGGATCTTCTGCTTCTACTAACACTCTCAGCTTTTTCACATGTTACAACAACTTCTACCTATGGTTGTGACCATACATTTTGAGGTGATTTTTTTTATAGCTATGAAATCCTTTTAATATGGTTGCAAAATCAACCAAAATACAATGATAGATCCTTCTCCTTTTAACATCAATAATCTCCTTTGGTGAGTGGTCTTTAAAAATAGTGATCTACCTTTAAACAACAACTATACTTAGTTCGGTAGCACTTGGCTTGGCCAATGTCTCTTTTCCTTGCAAGTTGTTGTGACTTTCCTTGGCTAGATATTTGTCTTCAAAAAACACCAACACCTTAGCATTACCTATCTTCTACATCTTGAACCCTTGATTCCTCCATAAAATATTTCAAACAACAATGATCCTTTGTATTTGACGACTTTTCCTTGCTGGCTATGAAAATCCTTCTTTGGAGGTGGCTAGTACTAATTGGGTGACTTCCTTCTTGTTGGTGACTTCAATAGTTGTGTTCTAAAAACCCTTCAAAAATTGTGATGCCTTTTCTCCTATGTCTTGGTAGCAGCGATCTAAAATTGTTGACTAGGCGTGTGCAATAGGGACAACAACTTCCTTCAACTTTCAATATCCTATTATCTACACAAATTTTTTTGACTGTTGTCTATTCCTCAAGCCTCCACAAAAAAAAATGATCTAAAAAAAATATTCATGCCTACAACTTTCTTTAAAAATAGTGATCAATTTCATTTGACTAGGTGATTGCATGAACTAGTGATTCAACACTAAGGGTGGCTTCACCAATTTTTATTATTTGCACTGATTTTCAACCCTTTGACCTAACCTAATTTGATACCAATTTTATATTCCTCAAACATAGACATTTACACAAAAACAATTCTAAAACGAGGAACAAAGAATTCCTTAACACAAACACACAACTTCTTTATTTCTCTAATCTGATAAAATCAATTACATCTGACCTCTCTTTGTAGAGGTTTTCTATTACAATTTCTTCTACATGCAATTTATCATGCATATTACAAACTCATGCAAAATCACCATCAACATGCACTTATAGACAGTTACTAAAACTGATTGTTTTAAATCTATAAATATACGCATGATGTTGCATCAAGATGGTGGTGAACAACAGTGCATGGCAATACAGAACCGAATGATTAGCATCACTTCCCAACAATCCCCATAGTTTTTGTGGAAACCACTTTTATTCCTTTTATCAAGAGGCTTTATAGTATGGTCTTCAAGGAGAATATTCCTGATATTTCTTTCTTTTGTTGATACTATTGGTATCATCACCCTCGTTATGTACACTACTTTTCTTTTTTCAAGAGACATGCAGGGTATAATATTTTTCAATAGAGATGTTGAGGGAGCTACCTTGTTCAGGAAAGGTTGCATAAACCATCATCTTCAAAAATATTGCTTTCCTAAAGAAGAGTAGCTAAACTATATTCTATTTGGTTAGAAATTGATAATTGTTGAATTATTTGTAGAGATAAATACAGAAAAAATGTCTTGGGTTAGATCTCCTAGTTTGCATAACCCAAATGTAAAAACCAGACCTAGGAGCAAAAAAAAAAAAAAATTGAACTAGCAAGTGAACACATAAATCACTTTAACTAGATACTCTTCATTTTCCAATTCATACAACAATGAATAAGAAAATATCAAAATACAAAGCTCATAACTTAAAAGTTACCTAGAGATGTGTAAGAGCTTGAGTTGTCATGCATATCAATTGGATGTCTAGGTTCATGTTTCTTTACCCAAGGGTGCAACAAAATTAGCCATGTGGTTAGTTTCCCAATCCACCCCAATGATATGGACTTAACAAGTTATTTGAAGAACAATCCTAAGTATGGTGTCAAGGTCATAGGAAAGAGGAAATGAGTGAATTATGGGTTCTTCAAGAAGATTTCTAGGAAAAGGACTACAATGCATATCATACTACACCGAGGGTCCATCCTCACCCCAAAAGAATCAATAATTCCATCGAACTATGAAGAGGACTATAATGCATCTCATACTACACCAAGGGTCCATCCTCAATCTTGAAATGGTCATGTAGTCTAAAGGTAAGATTTCCACAAGTTATGAATCTTTCTAATTTGGTGGATTCCAATGCCCATCACCTCTAATGTTTCCACCAATGAAAAATATATCAACCCAAGAAGGGAGTAGTATTGAACATATAACACCACATGACCTTGGTGATATTTTTGGATAACTCCTTCATAATATAGGTAGCATCCGACATCAATAACCTTCATGCTACTAGTGATAGTCCACTAACCCCCTCAATACAACAATCAACTCCTAGTATTCGTTAATTACATGACACTAGTACCAACATTTTGAACCACTCCAATATCATGACGAGGATATGTCCTAGCATTCTTCACCTTCGTGTTATTAGTGAAGATAGACTAATCCAAGCAATAGAATAGTAGCTCTAACCATCAGTCACCTAGTACTAATAACAACCTACTAATTGCTCTAGTATCATGGAGATTCAAACTTGTGGCCATCTATTAGTGTAGAATTTATTCATATTCTAGCCATAATAGGCTTAAGATGGAGTGCATTCTAAGGTGAATATAAGCTTATTTTAGGAAATTGGGAATAGGAATACTATCCTCAAACTTTTGAACTACATCAACCTCAAAGATCATTAATGGATAACCTATCCAATGGGGAGAAGAAACTATAATTAATTTTCCCATATTAGAACAACAAGGTCTAAATTGACCACACATCATTGAGAAGGCCAACAAATTATCTGTTTAGTTCACAGGGCTACTTCATTAAAGAAATACATCCTTAGGATGCATGATTCAAATTGACCATACACATTTTAAGGGGTTCAAGTGTTATCTCATTCTAGCTTCAAGGATGTGTTACAATGATGGCTTTAAGGCTAACCAAAGATAAACATGGAGAATGTTATATTTTTTTCAAGGAAGTCCATTTAAGGGCCTAAACCACTTGACTTTATGATTGTTATAGATTCATCTTCTTAGTAGGAAATGTTGGATGGCCTAGAAAAGGTGGGTATAAAAGTTGAAGATGAGATTTTTCCTCATTATAAGAGGATATAAAATGGAGGTATGATATTGTTGGTGCTCATAACTTTCATGGACCTTTGTAGCAACTTGTGAACATAAAAGAAGGTTATTACAACCATATTATACCTTCTATTCCCCCTTAAATTAATTTAATTTTATCATATAATTATCTTATCAGTAGATATATAAATTTGTTATTAGAAGAGATAAATGCTAAATTCATCCCCATCATGGTTGGATAAAAGCATGTAAGGGTTTCTCTATAGCTAGGGATTGATAGTTCATGAAATGGAATCCTACACTTAGGCTTATAGGCTTCCATACTTTAAGAATTAAAGAATCTACACATGCAATTTTAATAGTAAACTAATTGTAAGCCAGATTATCTGCCCTTAGTTTCTTACAACACTATATATATATACCAAATAAAAATGCATGCTCACTGGCTGCCTATTTTCTCAATGCTAATAAAAAATTGATTGCATACATTTAGGGCCCATCCATGACTTTATGAGGATTATCATATATTTTATTGGAGAAGTTACATGCATCCTATATATACTCTTTTCAGGCCACCCTAATAAGCAACCTCCCACAAAATGGATTAAGTTCAGGTTACATTATGAAAAGAAGAGCTTCCCGTGATAATGTGAATCTTCCTATGGGAGTGTGAAATCACCAATTTAAACTGATCATTCATGTAATGTCCCATCTCTTGTCAATGGACTAGTAGTTAGAGTTGGCCTATGACTTTGGTCCTCATAGGCTAATGAGATGTTTAAGGGACCCTTTGGAGGGTATTCAGGTTCACACTACAACAAAATAGGCAATTAGCACCTAAAATAGCACTGGAATATAGTGCATTTGAGTTAATGAATTGGACACTACTGCCGACACAAAAATTGGCGCCAAACTGCATGTTCACTTCAACATCCATTTTTTGCATCGAATTTTGTGCCGAAAAACTAGCCAAGCAATAGCGCCTCCTTTAGTGACGGGAATAGCTTTGGGAAGCAAGACCAATTTAATGTTGGAAATAGCACCTAAATTAGTGCCCAATTTGGCTTCCATGCCTACTCCCATTTTTGCTTCTAGTTTTTCTCCCAGTCATGCTTCCTATTTTTCTTCTGGTATGATGTTGAAAATAGCTTATTTTTTGGCTTCCCAATTGATGCCAAATTGTGCTTCCATTATGATGTCCTCGGTTACTTCTAGTTTTTCTTCCATTATGATGTCTTTTGTTGCTTCTAGTTTGGCTTCTGATTTTCCTTCTGGTTTTGCTTCTTGTGTTGCTTCTAGGTTTGCTTCTAGTTTTTCTTCCATTTTTGCTTCCATCTTTCCTTCCATTTTTGCTTCCAATTTTGCTTCTAGTTTTGCTTCCAGTTCTTCTTCCAATTTTTCTTCCAGTTTTTCTTCTAAGTTTGCATTTGATATAACATCACTTGTTGCATCTAGCTTTTCTTCCATTTTTGCATTTTTTGTTGCTTCTAATATGGCTTCTATTATTGCATCTTTTATTACTTCTAAAATTTATTTCATTATTACTTCTTTGTTTGCTACCTGGATTGCTTCTATTTTTGCTTCCTAGATAACACCAAGTTTTTCTTCCAAGATTGTTTCTAGCTTGCTTCTAGTTTGGATTCCATTGCTTCTTCCTTTTTTGCTTCTAAAAACACTTCTTGTTTTGCTTCCATTTATTAATTTAATATGTTTTATTTCAATTTAATTAGTTAAATATACCATGCCTCTTAAATAACTCATATGATTATAGAGTAAGTAATTTAATTATTTAACTCATATGATTAAACAATAAG
This sequence comes from Sequoia sempervirens, assembly GCA_007258455.2. Taxonomy (NCBI): domain Eukaryota; kingdom Viridiplantae; phylum Streptophyta; class Pinopsida; order Cupressales; family Cupressaceae; genus Sequoia; species Sequoia sempervirens. Next base: position 4,206 of record VDFB02159427.1, on the reverse strand, counting down.
ATAATTATTATATAACATGATCATCATCTATAATTAAAACAAGTGATTCAAATATCTATAATTTAATTGAATTTGACAACATCCATCATAAGCAGTAAATTAAAATCATCATACACAATAAATATCCATCCAAAAATCATCAACCACTTTCAATATATATAAATTATCATCATATATAACTAAAACAAGTGAAATTCAAATATGCCAGTAGATCAATAACATGTCAAAATGATACATGTACAAATGATATAAGTAAAAATGATAAATTATGTAACTCAAAATGATACAAGTCAAGATAATACATGTCCAAATGATATAATTCAAAATGATACATGTCAAATTGATACAACTCAATAATACGATATTGCAAGCTGTTAAAATGATACATATGATAGTAACCATGAAAAGACACATCATAACAATATATCAGAAATGATCCATGATGCAATCTATATGATCATGAATGTCACTAGCCACTACCAGCAACTACCTCATCATCATCATCATCACCATCATCGTCGTCATCATCGTCGTCGTCGTCATCATCGTCGTCGTCATCATCATTGTCATCATCCTCGATGTCTCTATATTTGTTCATCATCATCCTCTTCCATGTGATTTGTACCAGAAACAACATAATCTAGATCTATAACAAAGGATCATCTTGATCTTTTGAAAGACTTGTGTTCTGCAAAAAAAAAATCTTTAAAATGAAAATTTATTATTTATTTCATGCAATAATTTTTTTTTTCTTATATATCTAATATTACAACATATGAAACAAAACCATAATCATATTACATCATATCAAAGTGCACATACCATAATAAAATTTCAAAAAAGTTACAACTAATATGTCATTCCAATGATGTAAAATATGCAACAATTCTAATAAACATTAGTAAAGATCATAAAAATATAAAAAATTATACAATTTAACTATCAACTGTAAATTCTCTTACATAACCTTAAGTGCCAACCCTCTACATTTTGTGCTATATATGATTATGTTTTCCTTGAAGATCCTTTGAGAGTTAACCAGTCTATGTTAGCAAGCTTGGATATCCATTCTAGTGTATATAGCAAAGTGTTTCAGTATTTTGGTTGATAGGTCTTATAGAGGCAGTTTTGGAGTTTAGTGTTCATACTTACTATTTATAGTAAGTTATACCAAAACTAGTGGTCACCACGCCAACAGTTGAAAATTATGTTTGAATCACATTTAAGTTATTAATGTCAAATTACTTTAGCAATATTAATTATTAAAGTGACTTTATAATTTAATGTTATAAAGTGACTTTTAATAAAGCAACTTTATAATTTGACATTATAAGGGTAAGTGCAAAAAGATGGGGGCCCAAAAAGGGGGCTTAAGTGGCCACTTTTTTTTCTGAAATTAGGAAATACTAACCTTGGATGTGAAATTGAGGATAGTTACACTCAAAATTTTGAGATGCAACAAAAACAAGGATCGTAGTGCTTCAAGTATACTTTCTAAACTACTAATTTTTTAAAATGGTAGAGATTAAGGGGTTCAAAAGAAGGGGCCACAAAAATTGGTGTTTTCTTGTCAAAAAACATAACATAGAAAATTTTGTGGCTCCCTCAAAAGGTTAACCATTTTTTAGTATTTTTAAAATCTCTTCAATGAGAAATTAGCTAACATTATGTAGTTTATGCCTGATTTTTCTAATAATTTTTTAATGAATATTTGATTTTTTACTAATTTTCAAAGCAGACACTTCTTGAAAAATAAAATTTTGGCCGTGCTACCCCTATAAATTTTGAAAACTAATTGAAAATCTTTTTTTTTTAATTTGTGTAGAATGGATTATAGTTTTAAAAAATGTAATTTCTTTGAAATTTCGATGAATGGTTAATTTATAATGAAAAAAAACCAAACACTGGTTTTTTCCAAAAAACAAACACACAAACAAAAGAAATTATAGATCAAAGGCTTACATTGTTAAAATGTGAAAAAACTATATTGTTAGATTGCTAAGAGAGAGCCTAACATTACCCATGTGTTTGATTTGTTTGACCTTGAAACACATGCAAACTTGATGCTTAGCACAAACACAATTATGTGAAATATTGTAGAATTTGAAAAAATATGTCTATGAATGTTGGGAAGGCACTTTAAGCCTTTGGGTTGGTATTCCAAGGAAAATACAAAACCCAAGGCTTGGGGATTTCCAAAGAAAAAAATAATGTAAGTGCATTATAATGCACTCATGTTATTTCTTAGTTTTGACATGAGTTTTGTGTTTGTGCCCAAGAAATGTCTAGCAAGACATAATGTGAGTGCATTATAATGTGCTTACATTATGTCTTGCTTTTTGATAAATGCTAGTCTATTGAATGTATGTATATATATATATGTATGTTTGTATTATGTCCGCTTGTATGTATGTCCTCTTGTATGTATGTATGTATGTATGTATGTCTTTAGAAGGAGGGAGAATTTAAGAGAGAGAGAGAGAATTGTCTAGGTAGGGTGAGATGGAGAGGGAGGGAGAGACCTGAGAGAGAGAGAGAGAGGTAGAGAGTCAATAGTGAGAGAGATACCTAAGAGAGGGAGAGGGGGTGGAAGGGAGAGACCTACGAGAGAGGGAGTGGGAGAGAAGGGGTTGGATTAAGAGGAACTTAGATAGGTAGGGTGGGAGGGAGAGAGAGGGGGGTTGGAGAGAGAGAGACCTGAGAGAGAGGGAGAGAGAGAGGGGGGAGAGAGAGAAAAGAGAGTTATGTAGGTAGGGTTCCAGAGGGAGAGACTTGAGAGATAGGGAGAGAGAGGGAGAGAGAGAGGGAGTGGAGGAGAGAGAGAGTGAGAGAGAGAGAGAGAGAGGAAAGCATCTTGTGGTAAAGTGAGGGGGACACCAGAGGGAGAGAGGGAGTGGAGAGAGGATCGGAAGAGAAAGGTGGATGGAGGGAGGGAGAGATTGATTAACAGATATAGAAAGAGGAGGAAAAGATGGAAGGAAGGAATTGAACACAGTGGTATGGAGATGGAAATGGAAGGAGGTGAGATGAAATAAAGATGAAACTATTTTTAATAAATTAACACTATAATTTAGTTGTTGATAAAATGTTGAAAAATGAAGTTACATGAGACGTCAAACTTTTTATAGTATTTTTTTTTCTTTCAAATTTTTTATTTGTATTTATAACTTAAAACTTTAGTGCATGGATTTATTTTTTTCTAATTTTGATAAATATATATTTTTAAATAAATATTAAAATTTTCATGAATCAAAAAATAGTTGTTTCCATTAGACATCAACTTTCATATTAAATATTTATCTAAAATAGAAAAAAAAAATACCATCTTTAAATAGATTTTTCTATCTAGTGCATCATATTTTTTTTATATTTTTTTAATATTTTTTAGTATTTTTCCTTGACATGGTAATCAACCTAATTATTTTGTGTTGATAACCTACTTTAGTAAAAATAAAAAATAAAATACAGATAATAATTAAACTATGAAAATAAATATATTTTTGAAAACTACACTTTTGGATCTACAAAAGAGTATTTTTATATTTTTTTTAAATGTCATTTACATTATTAGGAATTATTGAAACTTAAAGTTTTTCAAATAATTTTATTTTTTTGGTAAATTGGACTCAAAGTGGTGCTCCATATATTTTTAGACAACAATTTTAGTTGAAAAAGTTGTGGAAGTATCTAACTTAGCTAGAGTGAATCTTACTAGATTATATGTTTGACCAAAATTGATTTTTAGTTAGAAATACTTAAATTCAGTTGTGTTGATAAGTTGGTTGAAAGTGTGACACAACTTTGTACTTTTACCCAGGAGGGAGAAAGAGGTGATATTGATAGATAAAGAGAGGGATAGGGGTTGATGGTATAGGGTTGAAGGATTAGGGTTGAGGTTCCAATGTATAGGGTAGAGGGTTTAATGTATAAGGTAGAGGGCTAGGGCTTGCCGCTAAGGATTGGATGGGTTGCTACTGAGGCTTTAAGGGTTTAAGAGTTGAGGGATGAGGTTTAGTGGCTCTTGGGATTCAGGTTGAAGGCTGAGTATATAGGTTTTATGGTATATGGTCGGGGTATTATGGTTGAGGATCCAATGTATAGGGTAGATGGTTGAGAATTGAGGGTTCAAGGTTTAATGTATATTGTAGAGGGTAGAGGGTTGATGTTTTAAGGGTTTTAGGGTTGAGGGATTAGGGTTTAAGGGTT
>VDFB02159426.1:0-11003 GCA_007258455.2 Sequoia sempervirens | reverse complement strand
TTTTCCTTTTCCTTTTCATTTTCTCTTTTCTCTTTTTTCTTGCATTTTTCCTCTAGGGATGACTCAAGGCGTCGAGACATTCATGTCTTTTCCATGTTGACCCAAAATACTTTCCTTTTCCTTTTCCTTTTCCTTTTCATTTTATCCTTTTCTCTTTTGTCTTGTGTTTTCCTTTTGGGGATGACACAAGGCATCGAGACATTTGAATGTCTCTTCCATGTTGACCTAAAAGGTTTTTCTTTGTTTTCTCTCTCTCTGTGTCATTCTTCCAGTTCTATGTGTATTTGGGGGATGATGACAGTTTCGAGTTCTCTAAAAATATTGTAGCAAAGAACATACTAAACCCAAATCCATAGATCTCTTATGTGTTTGGTGTTTTAATTTTGGGGGAAACCCCTCTTTTCTTTTTCTTTCACATGATGTAGATTTACAAGTGGAAACATATGACTTGGGATAGGGATTTCCAAGTTGGATCTCATGGACCTTTCTTTTCTTTTTTTCATTTTTCATTTGCTACTTTAAATTAATTGCTCACAATATGGTTTTTAGCAATTTATTTAAAGTGGGGGCATACATTGGCATTATTCTTTTTTATTTTTTTATTTTTCATGGTTCTTGGTGTAGTTTTCTTACTTCATACAATGCGTTTGTCACTTTGTGGATGACATTGGGTGTGATGTCCTTCAAGAGGGTGATCTATCTTAGCATATTGCATTCCTCTTAGTGGCTTGATGTGACACACTGCATCCCTTAAGTTGTGAATTTTCTATTCTTTAATTGGTCCTCTCTTGGAGACATTAGGCACAATGTTCCCTAAGTTAAGTACCTCGCATGAACTTAGAAATAATCCTTTGAACATTCTTTGCATGTTGTATTTTCCATTTATTGTTATATGGACACCTTGCATAACACAACTTGCATGCCTGTAGAGCCATCCTATTTGTTCATGAGCTCCAAGCATACAAATTTTTTCTTGTCTCATGAAGCTCAAAAATAATTTTTATGTGGCGCCTTATTAAAGTTATCAGGGGGTATAACTTTGGTATGGTTTGAGCGGGAAGCTCGATCCGAGGCATGAATTTCTCCATAGCCACTTGTGTGTGTTTGAGTGCATACTATCCATGAGTGTATGTTTCTCACCTTTTAGGAATTCTCACCCAGTGTCTATAGCCTAAAGTTTCGTCGCCTAAGAGTGAGTATGCATTTTTCAGACAAACAGCCTAAATCTGATCCACATCGGGATGGAAAAACAGTCGAAGCTTGATCCAATTCTCTTTTATCTTTTTCCTTTTCTCTTTTTTCTTTGACAGTGCATGCTCGTGCTTTTTTGTTTCTCTTTATATCATTCTCATGTGTTTTCCTTTGTGCCTATGTTGGTTTTCCATGGGATCTTGATCCTAGGGGCTTGATCACCCCTATTGATCGTTATCTCATCTTATTGGAATTAGTACATTTGAACCCATCTTTATGCATGTTCGTCTACTTTAGTGTGAGTTTGAAGCAAGTTCATCCTCTCACTAAAGTGGGGGCTAGATGGAGTCACCAAAAAAGTAACCCTTTTACTTTTTTTGGCTTGTTTGGGCCCTCCTTGTGATTTTGGCTTAATGTTGCCTTGATTCATTGTTGTAATGTGGTTGACACATTCACATTAAGTCTTGGGCCCTTGTGAACTAATAGATTTTAATGAAACCTTTCTAAAGTGTTGTAGCTCACTTTCACACTTTTCTAGGGTTTTATCAAATAATTAAACTTAATAAATATCCTTTTAATCAAAATAAACATTAATCTTGCCTTATTTGGAGTGTTGTAAAGTGTTGTAACACACCTTCACACTTCTCTAGGCTTGTCATTAATAATTTGGATGTCTTATGCTTTAATTGTCCCCATTTTACATCCACAAGCCTAATTTATTGCATCTTTTCGAGGATAATCCTGACACCAATTCATAAAAAAACATAATTCATGTGTTCATGGCTTGTGTGGCCCAAATTTAGGAATCTAGGACTCATTTTCCACCTTGGGAAAATGAGTCCCACCTAGATCTTTTGGCCTCGAACTAGTTTTCACACATTTCTAAGCACTTTTCATTTTTGGTCCCATACATTATGTCTGATGGGAATCGTTCACTACCTTGGGCGAATGAGTCTCATGTGACCAAAATTCAAATTTAATTTAAATTTTTGGCGAGATTTTATTCTCCTAGATTTGATGTTGGCTTGTAGTGTTGTAATTTTGAGAATTCTTGTATAATCAAGTATAAATACAAGGTTCTTACTCATATTCCCACCTAGCATTCAAGAGAGTTCACAAGAGCATTTGAGCATTCACAAGAGTATTCAAAAGTCTTCAAGGGTAGATTATCAAGCATTTTAGAGAAGCATTCAAGTTCCAATAATCATGTCAAAGATTTCATTCATCATGTTTGTTATTGTGCTAACAATTGTGATGTAGGGTTTATGATTCAAGCAAGAGTCAAGAACCACATCCATTGTAGCCATTTCAATCATAGTTTCAACACCTTATTGCTAGGGTTTGGTGAGTTGCAACATTGTTATTTGTTCATTTATCATTCTCCATTCATATTTTCTTTCATTTCAAGGTTTAATTACCAAAAAGGAGTTTGACCAAGGAAAACCCCTATTCACTAACCATACAACATTTTCCCCTCTCCTTTGCATGTGATTTGCAAATTTAGGTTGCGTATTTCATAAGGATCAGGATTGGAGAAAAGTTGTCAATTGATCAAAATTACTAAAGTTTTCATCAAGCTCTGGAGGGACTTGGGGAAGACCTACAGGTGATAATTTGTAGTTTCAGATCTAGAAACCAATTGGGAAGAGCAAAGAAAACTAAGGAACAAAATCCAGTTTAGAATTTCTACAAAAAAAAAGTGGACTGATTCACCACTATTGGAAAATGAGTCCCACTGTACAGGCCTGACAGATATTTTTATAGATGTGGACACCCTTTTGGCAGCTATTCTTGCACATTTTCCTAGAAATTGGACTGATTCGTCCAACTTGGCGAATGAGTCCTAGTCAACCTTGACAACAAATTTTCTAGTGATCCAAACTTCCATTCTTCCTTCTTCAATTTCCCAGGTGCACACTTTCAATTTTATATTTTTCTGTGTTATTTCACTTTCATTTTTTGGTCATTCATTTCAAATTTGCATTCAATTAGGGTTTTTCATTGCACATTGCATTTCATTGTCTTTTCCAAGTGTAGACTTGGTGGTGAATGCCTTATTAGATCACATTCAATCCCTACGACAACTCTATTGTAATATCTCTTTCTCTTTTGCATTGAGATCTCTAGGGTTATCCTTGAGTGGAAGATTTTAAAGTGGGTCTGAATACATCATCATTCATTCATTCCCTCATTTTCACCCCACAATGAGAAATTGTTGATTACTGCCCGCAATGGGATTTGATGTGAGTGTTCGTAATTGCAATTTGATTTTAGGTATCTGAATGGATAGTGCATGGTAAATGATGGTTTGGAAAGGTTCTGGGATGTATGGTAGATGGGATGTGGAATGAAATGTATGATACGTGGGAGGAAAAAAAAGGTGATGTAAATTCTACGTGTTAGGATGTGTATAGGCTACATGAGAAGAATTACGGAGGTGGAATTTAGGGATATGCAATTAATTCGATGGGGATTTTTAAAATGATTGTCAGATAATTGCTATAGTTGCCTCCAGTAATAGGTACCTTTCTAAATATTGTCACCTTTAGGCATGTTGCTATAGGTCCCTACAACTTCGCTGACTATTGTAGAAAATGATTGTTGTTGTTCATCATCATGTGTAATGTGTGCTTTGTCAGTTGTGTTAGAAATCATACATGTGTAATAGTAGTAGGTGAGCTAGGTAGCTCCTCTACTGATTCACGTGTATAAATTGTATTTTATGTAGTTGAATTGTCAAGTGAAGGCTCAAATTGTTGAATTAATGAAAGAAGGAAATCATCCTTCTATAATTGTTTCTTGTACAAATATAGCTTGTGTCCATTAACCAGTAAGGAGAACTTGACTTCATCAATTATATGTAGGTGTATGGCTCCATTGAGAAACACTTGCTTGATTTCATAGGGACCAATCCACCTTGTTTGTAACTTTCCCTTGTAGTCATGATATCTTGTGTCATAGAGAAGAACCCAATTGCCTACACTAAATTCCTTGGTTTTAATGAATTGATTGTAACAGAAGGGGACCACCGTGTGCAAGACCCCAGGTCACGAAGGGTCAAGATGTGAGATGAAGAAGTTGAGAAACCCAACTTCACAAACCCCAAGAATCACTTGCATGCAATAACCTATCACATGAAAAAGATATTCAGAATCAAAGAAGATGTTCTGCAAGCCTCAAGCAAAAAATGAATTAAGAGAATCTAATAGTTACAATGTGATCAATCCTTATGAAGGAGATCAAGAAACCCTAAAGAAAACCTAAAAGGGAAACCCTAGTGTGCACACGTAATAAGTAATAAATAATTAATTATTAATGTGCCTAAGTTTAGCTTAAGTAAATCTAAAGTGATAAGTGACTTAATTAATTAACCAATATGATTAAATTAATTAACTGAAATAACTTATTACTCTAACACCCCCCCTTAAGATGAACTTAGGGAGTAGCTAAAACACTAGGAAAATATGCATAAAAGCAAAGATGGGTCTCAACAACAAGGCCTAATCAGGTACCCATGTACAAATGCAATGCAAACTAAATCAAACGGGGTAAAGGAGAAAACCACATGGGAACAAAACTCCTCCCCAAAATAGAATGCAAAAAACAACTATGTGATGAAAGATGGAGGAATCCATAAGACTCCCCAAGGAAACCATCCATCACAAAGATACATGAATGAACCCCCCCAGAAGAGAGGAATGAAGAGACCACATAGCCCTCCCAGAATGAAATAGCTCCAAAAAGACTAAAGAAATTGCATCTCCTGAAAGAAGTGAGAGGGAAGAGGCCTCATGAATGCAATCTATGAAGGTGAAGTAGGTGTAGCCCAAGATGTCTCCACAAAAGCAGGTGTGACCTCAACCAATGAAGAAGTCAACGTAGGTGAAGATTGAAGAGAAACCTCCAAAGATGAATGATAAACTAGGTCCTGCTGCACTGAAACGGAAGAAACCACATCTGTAGCCATAGAAGTATTAGCAACTGTAATAGGAGATGGAGGAGATGGAATGGATGACTCAAGAACTAGATCTGAAGTGAGAAAACCAATGTTCAAGAGGCTAAATGTCTCCTCTGAATGATGATTCACACTAGAAGTGTGATGAGTAGCTGTAGGAATAAAAACACCATTAGTAGCAAAATTTGCAAAGGAATACAACTGAGATGAGTGATCCACCACCCCAGTAGCAATGACTGCTCTACTCTCCAAGTCTCTGATGATAACCGAATTATGTGTGAACTCCACAGATCTCCCATTGCCTCCATGTGTGATCTGATATATGGAAAGAAGGTTGTTCATCAAATGAGGAACACACAAGACATCATGAAAAGTGTTGTCCCAAAAACTAATAGACCCCTTCCCTATAACACTCATGTATGTATTGTTTCCCATCAAAATAGGATACATAGTGCAAGGCTCAAAGGAAGTGAACATAGACTATGAAGATACCATATGATGAGATGCTCCCAAATCTAGAAGCCATCTCCCTAATCCAAGACCTGAAGTAGCACAAAGAGCATGTCCTTTCATATCTGATGAAGTATGTAAACCATTTGTGCCCCTATCATGCTACTCTGAAGAAGAAGAATGAGGGGAAGGAGATGATGCAGACATCCTAGAAGGAAAATCAATCTGATGTTTCTGAAGAAGATGCTTCATCTCATCAATGTCCTTCTTATAGCAACTATGTTCTACATGTCCTTCTCTCTTGTAATATGCACATGGAATCTTCTCCTTCTTAGATGATTTCCCCTTAGAAGAGGAGGATGAATCTGAGGACTCCTTTTGTTGCTCATGAGATTTGGAATCCTTTTGTTTTTGTTTCTTACCTTTTCCTATAGAAGCCTTCTAATCTTTGGGCTCCTGTGATGCAATAAGTGCCTATGATAAAGAGGGCTTCAAATTTCCCATGCTATCCAACTTGGCCTACTCTCGAGTGAGAGAAGATGCAAAATCATCAAAAGAAGGCATAGTAAATCTAGTACCAAGTGCATCCCTAGTGCCATAAAAGGTAGATACAAAAACTGAATAATCTAGTCCAAGCTTAGAAAGAATGGACAATATCAACTGAGAGTCTTCCTTCTAAACACCACATTGTGACAACTGCAATCTAAGAGACTTGAGTTTAGTGAAAAACTCCTGGATGCTATTAAAATCCCTAGGATTTAAGCCAATAAGCTCATTCTCCAACTGAAACCCTCTCATAGTATCCTGCTTCCCAAACAAAGAATCCAAAGTAGTCCAGATCTCATTGGCTGTAGTGCAAGACTCAACATGAAAAAGATGATCAAAAGAAAGAGACAGACATAAAGTACCAAAAGCCTCATCACACCTATTAAACCATTTTCTCTTTTTAGTAGCACCTGTAGGTTCAACTTCCATACCCATGACCACCCTGTACAACCCTTTGTGCTTCAAATGAATCTCCATTTTTTTTTCCAAAAAAAATTGTTGAATGGAGTAAGGGGTACAATATTAAGTGAACCCATGACAAAACACAACAAAATATACTCAAAAAACAAAAAAAATCCTCTTTGATCTAAAAAAAATCCTGATTACACGTTTCCCATGAAAATAAGTCAGAAAGGAAAGGTTGAGATCAGACAAAAAAATGAGATACCTAGTGAAAAATCTAGAAGAATCAGGTCTAAGATCTGAGAAGAGGACTGAACCAACTTTCTGATGCTGCTTGAATCACGAAAAATGGATAAGTGAGCCAAAAGATATGCCCTCCAGAGTGAAAATAACAACTTTTGACTTCAAAGGCCGAAAAAAGTATCAAAACAGAAAAATAAAAAAATCACACCTACACCACTGGATCGACATCATAATCAATTTTCCAAGGGTATCTCGTTTTCAAAAGCGAGGTAAATGCTGATTTATTGAGCTGCTCACGAATTTTCAATAACCCTTCTACATCCTAGAGGGCTAAAATTAGAGCCTAGTCAAATGTCACGAGGACCAAAGGTGGCTAGAGGCTAGCGGGTACATAGTTACTGATATATGACCATGCAAAGACTGGGTGGTGACATGGCCTAAAGCATATAAAAACTTTTCGATACACTTAAGTAGTAGCCTATGGCAGTAAAAGGCTAAACCCATGAGGAAGCGGCCGAGAGCAGTATTGCATGGTGGCAAAGGCTGATGGTAATTGTACCGAGGTGAGTGTGGTAAGCCGAAGTGGAATTGGCACTTTATAATTGAGTAGCACATATTTTTTATAAGCTTTTTTGATTTTTTTGAAAAATCAGCCTCGAACTGCATGCCTTGGGGTTGTACGACCTTGGGGAAAAATTTTTTTTACCTCTCCGGTCGACTGTGTCCAAAATGGAAAAAATTTATATGAAAATAGGGGTTTTTGGGCACTACAAACCCAAGGGAAAGGTCTGTTTTGTACAAAAATACCCAAAAAAATGGCTACCCCCAAATCCACAAAAAGATGCCTATCTTGAAACCCTTGCACAAAAAAATCATTGTGAGGAAATATCTTCAAAAGATGAACAAGCATCTACAGGTCTGGAGCTCTGATACCATGAAGAAGTTGAGAAACCTAGCTTCACAAACCCCAAGAATCACCTGCATGCAATAACCTATCATGTGCAAAATATATTCAAAACCAAATAAGATGTTTTGCAAGCCTCAACCAAAAAATGCATTACGAGAATCTAATAATTACAATGTGATCAATCCTTATGAAGGAGATCAAGAAACCCTAAAGAAAACCTAAAAGGGAAACCCTAGTGTGCACACTTAATAATTAATAAATAATTAATTATTAGTGTTCCTAAGTCTAGCTTGAGTAAATCTAAAGCGATAAGTGGCTTAATTAATTAACCAATATGATTAAATTAATTAAGTGAAAAAACTTATTACTCTAACATGAGAGGCTGCCCTAACTTACCTTAGCTAAGTGCAACATGTAGGGTATAGGGATGAGAATGATGAAGATTATGAGGTCCTATGATCACTCTACAATCCTGAGTTCTAAGGTGGGGCTAGGGTTTTTAGGTTCAACTTGTGCCTCAGAGAGCTATCTGCCCAAGGATGTAAGCGTAGTCTTTGGACGATAGCGTGGCGCGCTGGCGTCTCTAAAGTGCACTATTGTCTGTATGGCCAGACAACAATAGAGACAAGGTTGAACCCGCCAAAATGACTAACAGCCTAGCTACTCAACTAAAAGGACAGAATGAAACAAGTAAATAAACAAAATATTCTCTAATGTTATAAAGTAGAAAAGCAAGTGTAAGGAAAATAAGAAGGATCTCACCAAGGAATTTGTTCACCAGCTAATCTTCCTACAAACACACACACCTACACATAGCAAGAGGGAAAATGTTGGGTGGATGAATAGGGTCCTGCCTCAGTCAGACCCCCGTTTAGGTGTTTCCACCTCCACAGATAGCCATGGAAACGAGATAAAGAAATAGTATAATAAAGACAATGCAAACACTACAAAGTAGTACTATGCTACTCAACCAAGTGATAGAGGAGAGGAGAGGGAAGCTTACCACCTCCACCAAGAGCACTCAAGGCTGCTTGGAGGAGAAATGAGAGGAATTCAAGCTTTTGTTGCAATGGCGTGGTCCCAAACATGCTCTACCAAAGTGACGAAGTGAAGATTTTGCTGCAATGGTGTGCTTGAATGCTTGAAGTGAGTGAGAATGGATGCAAAAGAGTGTGAGTATGGAAGCTTGAAGTGTGCAATAGCTCAAAACGAGTTGTGAAGAGTTGGATTGAATGTTGAAGGGGTGAATTTGAAGAGGGAGTGAAGAAAAATAGCCATATTCAGGTCGGTTGGCTGAAGGGGGCGTTACAACTTCACTGCCAATGAGAAGTGTAATGCCTCTGCAGGTTCAACTGCAAGAATCTGCTAAGGAAGTAAGCGTGCCACGCGGACATCTACGTGCCGTGCAGGCGTCCCCAACAGAAGCGCCCCCACCAATGCTCAAAACATGCACCAAGTGGACTACCAACAATGGGTTTAAGTGGAATTAAGCCTTTGAACTTGGTTTTCTAAGGTGGATAAAGGAAAAAAGGGGATTTGCATAGGGGATCCAAATTATCTCTTATACATTTTTCCCCCACTTTAGCGAGCACGAGTACTGATGAGTGCTCGGTAAAGTAGATCAAGAAGATAGTAGAGTTAGAAAAGTATACCTGAACCATCGAGGAAGTAGTACTCGGTCTCACATACCCGAAGGTGTAGGAAACGTGAAGGACTCCATAGTTGCTCAAAACTATGAATTTGGAAAAACAAAGTGTCTTACAGGCCTACATTGACCTACAAGGAAGGTATCCTTCAAGAACTCTCACATGAAGGAAACCCCAAGAAAGCACCCTACAGACTCACAGACCTGTAAGGGAGCCACCCCCAAGATCTCTCCCATGGAGGAAGCTCAAAGGAAGCGCTCTACAGGCTCTCAGATCTGTAGGGAGGTATCCCCCAAGATCTCTCACATGGAGAAAACAAAAGGAAGTAGACTTCACAGAGTCAAAAAGCGGCGACACGTCTACCTGTAGATAGAACATGTCAAAAAGTGGCCATGTAGGCAAGAAGCAGATAGTCACGTAGACCGTCGATAAATTGGAAAACTTTCAAAGGGGTCACTTGGGAACCCGACGTGAAAAAAGAGGGGTCCACTTAAGGGATGCACCATTTGAAAAGCAAGGTCTAGTCAGGCTACTCCTAAGCTAGACACAAAGAATTCATTTAAGGTAAATAATTTCAAAAGGGGTTCCTTAGGAACCCCTCAAAAGAAAGAGCGGGTCCTTAAGAAGGACACACATCTCTAGAACAAGTGATCACTGCCCCCAGCATACAGGGGAGGAGAACCATGCAAAATTCTTAGAATAGGATAGAGGTAAACCTCAATATCACTTGTTTGATGGAACCTGAATCATGAAGATGTTGTATTTTATCTTTCAAGGCCTTACATTCACTAGTGGAATGGCCAAGCACTCAATGGTATGCACAAAAATAATTTTTTTCTTTATCATGTTTATGAGTTCTATTATGTGTAGGAGAAGGAAGAGTGATTAAGCAAGATTTTAGAAGCTGCAACAAAATACGCTCTTAGATAAATGATGAGGAGCGAGAAGAAACCCTTTCCCTTGTGGAGAAAGGTTTGACTTCTCACAAGAAGAAGAAGAAGGCGCAAAGATAAAAGACAATGGAGGAAGAATCTTTTCAACGAGACGAAGTTGAGAAAAATTCATGTCACTCAACCATGGCTTCTGTTTAGATTGTTCCTTCGAGCAACCAAGTCCCAAAGTACATTTACGAGCTGTGAATTCTACAGGGACTTGAATGTCTTGTTTGTTACACCCACAACCTTTACACTCGTAGCCATATTTAGAGACAAGCTTAAAGTTGGGGCTATAACGTGTTTGTAGGTCTTGAAAAGAAGGAGGATCCTCATAAAGAGCATTGTCCCAACAACGAGGATCACACTCCTCTATGGGATCACCATCATCCTTATTGACAGGACTACCAACACTATCTTCTTTAGCAGGAGCATAATCCTCTTCCTCGGAAGGAGGATCAACACTAAGGACATTACAATTCGCATCCACCTTACCCCGCGATATAGAAGAGTGACCATCCTCGACAACGGGTGTGGAGGATGTGCTTGGAAGGTCCAAGTGGATCGAGTTGACTTTATATTCCTGAATAAATGAATTTGTAAAGTCTAAGGGACCCCAATCATCACCAAGACATGCATTCCTTTGAGAAGCGATAGAAGGAGCACACTTAGGACTCCTTGCTTCAGGAGGATCTTCTTTAGGGACATCTATCTCGAGAGTTCCTTTTGTA
>VDFB02159422.1:0-43421 GCA_007258455.2 Sequoia sempervirens | reverse complement strand
CATCAAATTCAAAACATGAATTTTGGGTTACAATTTGAACTGATCAAAATATGGGATCCAAAACATAAATTGCAACTTGAACTTGATAACATAAATTGCAACTTGAACTTGATAAAAACATCAGAATCAAAACATGAATTACAATTTGAACCAATAATAACATCTTATCCATGATAAACTGATCAAAAGATGAGTTATAACTTGAACTGATAAAAACATCAGACCCAAATTGATCAAAACATCAGACTTAAAACATGAATTGCAACTTGAATTGATAAAAAATTCAGACCCGAATCATGAGTTACAACTTGAACTGACCAAAACATCAAACTCAGAATATAAATAATTACAACTTGAACTGACAAAAACATCGAATCCAAAGAATGAGTTGCAACTTGAACAGATAAAATATCAAACCCAATACAACTTGAACTGATAAAAAACATCAAACCCAATAAACTTGAACTGATAAAAACATCAAACCCAATACCAATTTGAACTCAATACCAATTTGAACTGATAAAAACATCATAGCCAATACAACTTGAACTGATAAAAACATCATCGCCAATACAACTTGAACTGATAAAAAAATCAAACCCAAAACATCAATCATTTACAACTTGAACTGATCAAAACATGAGACTCAAACCATGAGTTACAACTTGAACTGATCAAAACATCAAAATGTGCGCTGATTACTAAGATATTTCAGCAGACAAGGAAAGGAAGAGACTTCACTACAAACACCAGTCTAACAGTCTAATCTTATTCCATATACATAAAAGAAAACCCAATTAAAGACCACAAAACGAATTGCAAATCAGATGGAAAGGCGGGTAGCAGAGATGACAACGCCATCAAAATCAGCATAACACCATTCTCCCGGAACAATTCTGGTACCAGCGATGATGAGCGGGACATTGATTTCTCCGTGCCCCATCTTATTCGATCTCAGAGGGTGCGCTGCCAGAGCCCGGACTCCAATATCACAGCTGTTAATTTCATGGACATCACGGACGCAGGCATTGAGGACGACCCCACTCCAGCCATTAGTCTGAGCAAGCTGAGCGAGGCGACCGCCAAGCAGAGCGCAGCGGAGGCTGGCGCCGCCATCCACCACCAGCACTCTGCCCTCCCCTGCCTCCGAAACCATCTCCCTCACCGCCACATTGTCTTCGAACACCTTCACCGTGGCTATGCTACCGCTGAATACTGTCCTGCTTCCGTATATTTGGAACATCGGAGGCAGAACCCTCACCCGCCCATCTCTCACCTGATCTACGTACGCGTCGCACAAATCTGTTGTCGCCATGATCAGCAATGGCTTCTGGACTGCAACATAATTTTTCAATCTGTCTGGGGTACCTTTCTAAAAATAGGCTGATCCTTACCGCCACCGTTTACCGTGTCAATATGTCATACTCTTAGAGTATTTCTTCTCAGAGCCTTGCCCCACACTCCACATAACTACACTGAAAATGAGGATTTCGACATTTGGTAGAGCGAAAATCTGTCATAGTTTTACTTCAATTTTATTTCTAGTTTTAAAAAAATTATGTAAAAGACGGTGGGGGGAGGATCTAGTAGTTGGGCACCCTAATTTCGCACTTCTGGAAATTTCAAATTACTCCCAATTTTTTCCAGCAGCTTACTTGGCTAGTCCCCTGCTTATAACTTTCGTTTTGGGGCCACATCATCAAATATGATGCCACATCAACATGCTTTTTGTCAAGATGTAGTTGACCAATACTTGCGCATTCACATCTTGGATAGTTGAGCGCTGATGTGGCATCACATGATTGGTTGCTTTATAGATCAAAGGAATGCATTTTGTTTAATTATGGGTAGTCATGTCACAACTATTGATCCAATATTGATAAAAATATTGGGCATGTCACAACTATTGATCCAATATTGATAAAAATATTAGGCATTATATAAACGACTATCACAACTATTGAAACATGCTCAACTATTGGGTCCTCTCATCTAAGGGATATGTGAGATCCAAATTCATTCTGTTGAAAATAGAAATGGATATCTAGTATACTTACATATTAAAACGATTCAAATGTTAAAAAACAAGTGTTACAACAAAAAATATTTTTTTGCTTGTGTAGGCAGTTTTTTGTTTTTCATTAGGGATCTGCTGACCATATACATGGTTTTGTTGTCTCAATAAACTCTACAATGACATGACGACATTGCTCAACAACCACCTATACACGTTGCCTTGCTGCCATTGAATAGTTAAGCCGATAGACATAACTCTACAATGGAAGCATGGCATTGGTCAGCAAATTTGTGAAAGAAAACAAAAATCTGCATTCTATTTTCATGTGTAGTGATTTTTTTTATTTTTTAAAGCAAACATCACAACATTCTGTTTTCATTGTTTAATTCAATGATATTTGTTTTTCTATGTGATAATTTTTTATTTATTTTAAATTTGCTAATCTAAAAAAATAGACATCTCATATAGATTATCCTTAAGATATATATACTAGTTATAACATTATTATCTTATTATCTTATTTTATTTCATTTTTATTATATTGTTATTATATTATTTTTATTTTATCTTTATCATATTTTTTTGATTTTACTATGCTTAAGGCGCGTTCCCTCTATGAACAAGGCAACTTGTAAAAGTGTATCGATGACCATCTTGTGTCTGTATCAATGCAAGACGATTAAAAAAATCTCCTCCATTCATCATTTTTCAGTTGTTTTTCGCTTTCCCCTGCGTTATTGGTTTCCGCTCCTCCAAACTCTTCCTCGTTGGCATTGACCTTTCACTTCTTCAATTTGATGGGCTATAGCCTAAAAATAAGGTTTCGACAAGGGTTTTAGAGTATATTAACATGAAATTTACGGCCAATATCCTAATAATGAGCACATTTAGGTTTTAACATTACGACATCCATAATTAAGTATATATTAGCATAATTAATATATAATTTATAATTTATTATGATAAAAAAATAAATTATAAATAAAATAATTATACTACTTATTAATATATATTATATTTTTTAACAAAACTATTAAATACATATATAAAATTATTATATTTTTATATAATACAAAAATTAATATATAATTAATGTATTATATATATTTTATAATACAAATTAAATTATATATAATATAATTATATTTATTATTATATATTATAGTATATATTTTATATTATTGTTACTATATATTATATTCTATAATATAAATTATAAATATAAATATGAAATTATTATAATTAATAATTAATATATTTTTATATAAAACAAATTAAATTAATATATAAAAAATCTGATAGTTTAATTGATCTTTGGAGAGATTAGGAAAAAGAAGAGAGATATAGGGGGAGACAATTCTATATAGAGAGGTATATATACTAACACTTGCA
Organism: Sequoia sempervirens; assembly: GCA_007258455.2. Lineage (NCBI taxonomy): Eukaryota > Viridiplantae > Streptophyta > Pinopsida > Cupressales > Cupressaceae > Sequoia > Sequoia sempervirens. The sequence goes on along the minus strand of VDFB02159422.1, from coordinate 40,012 downwards.
CATGAAGGGGTTCAAGGATTACGCTGTTAGAAAACTATATGTATGTTAATATGTTAGATAGTATGTGTTTGTGCATGGATGCGTTGCAAAGTCTAGTTGCATGTGGCTAGATTAAACAATTAATAATAAGTGCTAAATAATGGAATGAAATAAATTTAGACAAATCTAGATTTTTTCTTTAAAGAAATTAAGTATTATTTGATTAAGAAATATTTGCATACAGATTTAAAACATAAAACAATGCAAATGAAAAAAGAAAGTTGTCAACAAATTGACAAAAAATACTGCAAAATGGAAATAGAATGTTCCCATCCAATTGTCAAATCAATATTTATCTTTCTTTTATGTGATGAGTGAGATTTTGGAAGCTCTTACATGATATTTTAGAGGATTTTACCATTAAACAACAGCTGGTTTACCATTAAATGGTAGTTGAAACTTGTTTCCGAACTACTCAATAGTGGTTTGCAGGAATGAGACTTGTTTCAGGCTCAAATCTCACACTATATGTAGCATATCGGCTAATAAAATAAGAGAAACTCAAAAGATAGAGAATGAGAGAAAGAGACAAATTTAGATAGATAGATATCAAGAGAGAGGGAGATAGAGATTGAAAGAGAGAGGAATAGACAAAGAGAGATCGAGCATGAGAGAGAAATATAAGAGATACAAAGAGAGAGAGAGAGAGAGAGAGTAACTTTTGATTGGTTGTTTCATGTCAACAATCCAAGAATGACATGTGTCCTTGGGGAGTTATGCTCAAGGTAGCATTCCATTTGATCAAGGATATGATAATTCACCTTTAAGACCTCTTCAATGTACCCATTTCACACTTAAGGAGACAAATATATAGAGAGAGAAAGAGAGAAAGAGAAAGGAAGAGAAAAGGGAGAGGAAGATAGAGATAAGATATAGATAGGTGGAGAGAGAGAGAAAAGAGAAAGAGAGTAAGAGAGAGGGAGCAAAAGGATACAAAGGAGAAAGAGACAAAAGATACAGAAATGTTGCATGCTATATGTATGTTTTTGCAGGTGCCATATATAAGTTCAAAAGATAGAGACATGAGAGACAGGCGTTATACGGGGCCAGAAACAGAGAGATGAAGAGCGAGATAACCAGATAGAGAGATAGATATATAGAGAGGCAGATAGAGATATAGAGGAACCAAGAGGAAGGAAAGAGGAGATAGTGAGGGAGATAGAGATAAATAGATAAAGGAAAAGAGAAAAGAGGAGAGAGACATAGATATAGATAAAGTCAGTTAAATAGATAGGGAGATAAAGATATATAATAAGGAGATAAAGGTACATAGAGGGAAGAAAAGATATATATAGAGGGAGATAATGAGAAACATATATATAGATCGGGAGGTAGAGAGATAGAGAGATAAAGATGAATAGATAGAGATATAGGGAGGCTGATTGATATATCTCTCCCTACCGCTCTCTATATCTCCCACTATCTACGTTTCTCCTCCCCCCTCTCTCTCATTCACTCCATCTCTCCCTCCATCTCTCCATCTATCCTATTCTATATCTCTATCTCTATTTCTCTCTTTATCTCCTTCACTCCTCTATCTCTTTCTATCCATATCTTTCTCTACCTCTATCACTATATCTCTATCTCTTTCACTATCCCCCTTTATCTCTCTATATCACCCCTTTTCTATGCCTCTCCCTCTCCCTCTATATATATTTATCTCTCTCTCTGTCTCTCTCTACATATCACTCTCCCTATCTCCCCCCTCTTCTTCATCTCCCTCTTCTACCTATCTCTCTCCCTCTCCCCCCCTATTCTCTCTTCCTCTTCAAACCATCTCTCTCCCTCTCTCCCCCTCTTCTCTAGATCTCCCCTCCTCTACCTATTTATCTCCCTCTCTCTCTCTCTCTCTCTATCTCCCCCACTCTCCATCTCTCCCCATCTCTCCCTCCCTCGCTTCCTCCCTATCCCCCTATCTATCTCTCTATTTCTACCTCTCTCCCTTTCTCTTCCCATATATCTCTATTTTATCTTTCTCTTCCTGTATATCTCTATCTCTCTTTCTATTCCCATATATCTCTATCTTCTCCTACTTCTTTCTCCCTTTACCTATCTCACCCTATTTCTCTCTCTCTCTCTCCATTTCTATTTTCCTTCTCTAACTCTCTTTGTTTATCTATATTTTTGTTCCTCTCTCCCTCTCCTCTTCTCTCTATATCTCCTTATATCTCTATCTCTCTATCACTCTATCTTAGGTCATCTATATCTCTCTACCTCTCCCTCTCCCTCTTCCTCTATAATTCATTGCTTGTCTTCATCCATATGAGGGGTAGGTTTATGAACTAGAGTTGTGACCTCTTGTGACAATCATGAAGAATAAAATTAGACTATAAATGAATATCATATAAACTTACACTAAATGATGTCAAATAAAACAAGAAATATAAAATAAAGTTTACATTACTAACTCATATCTTTGTCAAAGGAATTGAAGAAAAAGTAGGTGCAAGAATGTCCACCTCCATTGTACCATGAATATTATGAGTTTGAACTAATGTCATCAATTGAAAATAGACCAATGTTATTTGACCAAAATTTACCTAACATTATTTACATGCATAACGATTAAAATTAAAAAAACTCACCTCAATGAAATTTGACATACAACCACTACCACCAATGGGTCATGATGTTGAAAGTCCAACATTCACTTTTTCATCATCAAATGTGAATTTTAATATTACCATTGATATATGACAAAAAAATGCAAGTAGTATTTTTACTATTTTGTTACAAATTACATACATGTGAACTCAACATGCTCACATAATTAGGAGTTGAAGGGTCTATAGATGTAGGATGAATACTTTGACCATAGAATTTTATTATATATTTTGCATTAATTTTCATTCATAATAGATTAATATAGTTAATCTTATATTTCAAAATGAAATATAATAAATTGTATAACCTTATTAAAAAATACCTTTTGATCAATGCCAAGGATGTTATCTAGCAAATCATCTATCTATCAAAGCCATAATTATATAATATGGACATGTATATTACTCTTGGCCCTATATACCACACTCCTAAAATTGTGGAGCATCTTCTCTAGTGTACATATATCCTAAGTATCTTCAGACCCACAATCATAGAAAGGTCCACAACAATGGCAAAGGTGAGGTGACCAGGACGCCTAGGAGTCTCATCCTCATCACTTTGTGAAAAAGGATTGCTATGCTATAAAAAGGTTTATGTGAGGGAATTGATAGAATGTAAGGTCTCCACCTCAACACTTTCCTTCACAATAGAAGGGATCATCACATGTTGAATGTCCAACTTGACTAGGGGTTTTAGTGCTTGGCCTTGGGAACAACACGCCCCCTCTCTATTTTTTGCAAATCCTTTGTCTCTACCATAAAAATTGTACATATCAAAATAATTTAGAATCTCAAAGAGGATGAACTCACAATTGAGTTTTCTCAAGAAATATTTTGGCACCTCATTATTATTGCATGTGAGATAGTCAATAAACATCCACCACTTATCCCAAAAATTATCTGTTATTCCTTGGTGTTGGCACCAATGAATATAGAATCTCTTGAAATTTTTGTGCATGCTCATGCATTGGTTCTTAGATTAACAAACAATGCACACAAATCAGATTTCAAATTTTGTTCTCTTTCACTTGCTTATATTATTTTATAAAATAAAATTACTGTGCATTCTCTATGATTAGACCATATATTTATTTTACCATTAATGGAATCTATATGAGAAATAATAGATTGTAAAAATGTGGTAAGGGATTTCCAATGTGAATTAGTTGCATTAGGAGTTTTAAAGAATCAACCAATGTTTGGAGTTCTTTTTTTGAATATTGGTTTCAATTTGACCTAATACATTTTCTTTTGTCTCGTGAGGATGTTAGGAAATGGATGAAGGCATTTAAAGTAGGTTAGGTTGTGCCTACTCTCCAATAAAATTTCTTTCATGTACATGATTTGGTGAATTAGGGTTTAGGAGTGTTGAAGGATTTCAATTATTAACATAAAAATATTTAGTTAAAATAAATAAACAATAAATTTTATTTTAATTTAAACTCCCAAAAACATAGAAACCTTATCTCCTCAACCTTGTGGATGTTGTGGTGGTATCATGTTAAGTTGAATCCATTTAAATGGTTGGCAATCGTGCTCATGTTATTCTCTATTATGTTTGGGTGTTGAGAAGAAATGGGCTTGGGCTAAAATGAGCTCGAACTTTGATTTTTATTTATTATTAGAGCTAAAACTTGAGCACATTATAACACACTTGTGTTTTACTTTTGATGGGTCCCCATTTTTGTGCACATTCCCTACTCTTAATTCCAAGAATCACATTCCAAACTTTATATTTTACATCACCTTCATTGAGGATAATGTATGTTGCATTTATTACATGTTACCTTCCAATATTTATCAAGTATTGTTAACTCAAATTATTGGTTTGACTAAGGCGAACTTGATCATTGCTTAGCAAACTCCTTAAAAGTGTTTGTAAACACCATCAATATTTGTTTTACAAGTACATGAGTCCACAAACTACAAATCAATTTTTTTGCACTCCAAATTGATTCTACAAAATAGGATGAATCCAACAACTCACATAGTCCCACATTTTATGGATTTCAATTATCTAAGGTCAATCATTCAAAACCTAACAATAGATTTAAAGTATGTGTGATTTATCACAATTTCCTGATCTCCTTTCTTCCAAATCTTGTAGTACACATTAATTATTATTTATCATGTTTTCATATATGTTCAAATAAGTATTTTCAATCTTAGACTTTTGAAACTATTTTTGTTACTTATTTAATTGTTTTATTTGATTAAGAACTTAGATTTTTATATAAAATTATTTTATTTCTTTACAATCAGTTTAAAACACTTTTAAAATCAACTTTACTATATAAAATAGAATTGCTTAAAGTGACTTGAATTTCTTATCAAAGATTTTGTATGGGATAATTTATATGAACTCCAAACTATTTAGAGTGAATCTATGAGTTCCTTTAGTAAATGCCAAAATAAAATTGTTGGTTTCATATAACCAAGATTATTAATTTTTTTAATAAAATAAAATTATATTACTATCAATACAATATTATAGTTGATCCTCACCGCCCATCTCTCACCTAATCTTGATGTGTGACACAAATCTTTTGTTTCCATGACCAACAATGGCTTCTGGAATGCAACGTTATTTTTCAATCTGCCTGGGGCAATTATCTTGAAATAGAATGATCCTTATCCCCATCATTTTTCATGTCAATATGTCATATGCTTAAAGTATTTCTTCTCAAAGTCCTGCCCCACACTCCACATAGCTACACTGAAAATGAGAATTTTGACATTTGGTTCAACAAAAATCTGTTACTTGTTTTTGAAATGCAATGATGAACTCAAAAAACATTCTGAGAACTAGTATGCACCTTCAGTATATTACATTTCTTTAAACAATTCAGATTTTAATCATCTTGATACACGCACATACTACCATGCCTTAAAGTGGAAAAAGACACAATTGATTCCCATGCATTAACCCTTAGAGGAAAGATGATGTAGTTCCAAATCTAAGAAAATTTCAGTAGCATAACGATATATAAAATAAAATTTGAGAATGGGAAACACGAAGAACAAAAGAAAGATAGACACAAGAGAAGAGAACCCTTTTGGGTAAAAAACCCCACCCTCCAAAGCATCAAACCAATGTATTAATCAACAACGATATAGTTACAATACATTTCAGGATCACAACCTTAACATGGAGACTACATCTTGCTCTTCTGGAAGAAATCTGACAACATAACCCTGGAATTAAAAATTCTCCTCTCAATTCCTTAAGCAAAGGCTCATATTTATAGAGTTTTACAATGCATATAATAAACATTTCTAAAGCAACTGCCAAAGGTTGAATGAGCAACATGGAAAGCACCAAAAACACTGCAGACGTACAACAACAAGTTTCCAATTGTCACCACATGCCAATCTACAAAATATGCACTTGCCAAAATAACTTCTTTTTGAAAACTCACATTCCATGTAAACTCAACACGAAAAAAGAAAAAACTTTTATGCACAACTCCACCTGTAAAATAAACTTTCCAACTTGACTCCTCATTAGAAAAAGAAACTACAAGTTGTAACTCAAAATACAATGTGAGAAAATTAGCAACATTCAATATTTAGAAAAACAATCAACGCTATGGGAAAAGTCAAAGGTTGAGACACTTTTTTCCTAACATTCTCCCACTTGTCAAACACCTTTGAAGAGTCCATGAAAGTAACAAGATTTAATTGCTAAGAGTCAACTGATGAAAACATATCATCACAACCATACATGTAATCACAATAATCTTGAACAATGCTTTCATGCTCTAACCAAGACACCTGCAACAACATCCAAGATGTCCACCATCTCAGGAAACAATTCCTTCCATCCTCCAAGGAAAGGAACAAGCCATGGTGTATATGCACAAGTCTAAAGAACACAAGCATCAAATCTAACTGATAGCAAAGGCTATAGAATACTGCCACCACTCCACTGTACTCACAATCTATACAAAAGTATCAACAACATCAACTTGAAAGCTATAAACATAACACAATACTAAAGCCAAATATTCCTCCAGAGAACAAGATAAACCATTAGCTAGAACAACAACCAAAATAGGTTTCCCTCATCCAACTGATAAACCCACTAGACCAGAAATAACACCCACAACAAATGCTAATCCATCCAATCTACCATACCACGAGGTATCCAAAACATTAGTAGAACTTATGCCAACAACATATCCAAGCCATAAATTGCAAACACAAGCTCCATGTGTCAAACTTTTCAATGAAGAACATACACATCTAGGAACTCCCACTACATAAGTAATGTCAAAGCATATATATCAAGTCTACCAATCAACACTATACATCAAGGTGTGATAAGTAAACCAAATCATGAAGTACCAAGAACAATATCAATGATCCACACATACAACCCAAAGAGCTACATAATATCTCACAACATGTTGCCACCATCCTCCCCAAGGAGAAATCATGAAGAGAGAAACCTATAAACCATAATGTCCTTCTACCAACACCTCAAATGTGTACTGTTGTGTCAAGTATGATCTCCTAACCAACCCAAAATGAAAATCCTTCAACAACATCCATAACACTCAATCTCATAGATCAAGTACAACATATGAATCAATGTAACAATGCCAACATGGATGCAAGCCTCTCTAATCAAGAAGATCAAAATCAAAGTAACCATCCCCAAAAATGGAAATCAGCCCATATACCATCTACTAATAATCCTCGTCAATGAATGATATCATAAACTCAAATGCACACAAAGATAACTATGTTATAACATCCCTCAAATGAATCCTCCAAAACTAACTAACATAGCTCAAGATCCATATCTATGAAAGATAAAGCATATAAAATCATGTTAAACCATCCTCAAATGAGTATCCATAATCAATCACCATGAATCAACTCAATCCCATGAGAAATCAAAGCACGAAACATAACACATCTGAAAGATATAATGAGAAAATACCTCTCAAATCATAACCTGCCGAGTTGACCAAGAGTGGGGAATGAGAATGCTCCTCTAGGATAACCAAGCCATCATGACTCACTCCAAGAACAACCTCCTCTATCAGTCTATAATGAACTCATGTCCATATCCAAGTGAAAGATCCTTGGTCTTCCTGTTGAAACCTCCAAAGAGTAACCATCTTAAGAAAATGTCTCAAATCACAAGAGAACTCCAACCATCGCCTACATCTCTAAGTATCCATAAGCACCTCTAACCAATCAATCCATGCCAAACTCCAAATGCAACATAGCACCATCATGAAGTAATCAAGAAAATTATCAATGTACTCAATACAAAGAGAATCACACACGATCAATGTCAAAGCTCCAACCATAGAATCAGGAGCCTATCATGACAACATGATCTATCCATCTCCTCCTAGGAGATCACATACACCATATCATACATCCTGGTCTCAAGAGAACATGTAATATTCTAAACTCTAAACTAGTATTAAGAGAATAACATGACATCATAACAAATACACTCTAAACCAAGAAACCATATCTCCAATCACATGAAGATAACCATACCAACAATGCATCCACGTCACTGCCAACAACTCCCACTAAACTGTGATACGAGCTACATATGGCATCATGACTACCATCCTCTCCATGAAGATCATCTAGGTCTACACACACTCAATTGCAATGTCAATAACATACAAGTAAACCAAGATCTCCAAGCCAAGAAGATACATACAACCACCATCAAAACATCACAAACCAATCCTAATCACCGCTAAGTCATCACTATCAAAAGATCCCATTGAAAGTGTATAACCTATAAATATACCAAGTTATCATGACATTGTGATCAAACCAGATGCTACAAGTCCCATGAACTGACTAATCAACTACTCAAATCATCCATCCTCTCAATCCCAAAACAACATACCAATGCACAAATGACCACATAAAAGGCCAACTAATGAAATCTGCAACAATGAATCAAACCTGGTGGATATAGACAATCCACATCCAAGTCATCCCACTACAAATGAACAAGTGGCCAACCCACACACCTACATAACTCGTAGATCCAACCATTGAAACATGCAAACTAATCATCACATTAGTAACTGCAAATTGAGATATCAAAGAAGATAACCATATAGACCAAATGACTCAAACACCAAATCAACCTCAGATCTAATTTGCTAAACATGTCCACAAATGAGTAATCATAGTCAAGGAACTAAACAAACATTCCTGCAAATCTGCAATTGTTTTCATCTAGAAAACTTCAAGAGTCTGAACACAATATTCTCCACAGATCTACAAACCACAAATTTTTATTAACATGTAAAACTTGTAAAAAACGTCTCCATGTAAAACTAAATCCACTTAAACATCCAAAATAATAGATCACATATTTCATCTGAACAAGTGAATACTCAAGAGCTACAGGAACCCGTGCAACTTTTTAGGAAAACTGCAAAACCTTCTCATGCATGAAGCATACATGCAAAGGTGCAACTATCTTACATCCCAAATAACCTAAATGAGACATAATTTGAAAAATAGTTCATCTGCAGATCTACAAAACCACAAGTTTTGGTTAACCATGTAAAACTTGCAAAACCACTGTGTTATATAACACACATGCAAATCCATATCCATTTATCATCTGGAAGACCCTCAAGTCTGTATACAACCATAATAGTTAAACCAGAACAATGGAATACCATGAATATGCATAACCATAGATTTTTAATGAAAATTCCATAAAACCCTCAAATCCAACCACCATGAAACTGAGACGTGCAAGTACAACCAACCAAAGGAAGAAGAGGTCTAGGAACTCTAGGCTCATTTGTAGGTCAACTCCACCACCACCATGTACTTGCATCTGAGAGAGAATTAGACTATTTTAGAAGCTTCCAAATCATCCAATGATCAACTTCATAGCCTACATGCATTCAGGGTTATTATAACAATGCCTTCCAATGTCAGGAATTAAAAACAAACACCAAACATAGGAACACCAAACTGAAGTAACAACAACACGAGTCTCTTCATATGACCAAAGAGTCCATCTTAGACACCCAATATGAAAACTCTATTGCACTTAACCATATAATGAAAAATAACCACCATGCATGAGGGTTATTCAACTGTCAAATCAGGAGTTCCAGATCAATAACATATCAAATGTAACCACATGACCAACTCCATAAAAACTCTATCTTTTTCATTCTTCATAATGCTTGCTATTTCTAAAAAAATAAAATCAACTGCAAAACTTCCACTCAGCCAAGGATTAATAATTAGCCAATTCCTTCAAAATAGATTCCCTCAAGCTTGTTAGGCTAAGAAATCACAACACTAAGAAATACCCAGAACCCCAAACACCACATGCAACAACATGCAAGCACATGCAAGTCCATGTAAGTACATGCAACACACATGCAAGTACATACAACTTACAAAACTACACATGCAAGCACATGAAAATCTGGAACTGAGCTATGATACCAAATGAAAGGGAATGACAAACTCAAAAAACCTTACGAGAACTAGTTGCACCTTCAATATCTTACGTTTCTTTAAACAAATCAGATTTTAATCATCTTGATACAAGCACATACTACCGTTCCTTAAAGAAGAAACAAACACAGTTGAATTCCCATGCATTAGCCCTTAGAGGAAAGATGATGTAGTTCCAGATCTAAGAAAATTGTAGTAGCGTAATGACATATAAAATAACATTTAAGAATGAGAAACACAAAGAACAAAAGAAAGATAGGCAAAAGAGAAGAAAACACGTTATACGTGGGGAAAACCCTTTCGGGTAAAAAACCCCACCCTCCAAAGCATCGAACCAATGTATTAATCAACAACAATATGGTTACAATACATTTCAGGCTCACAGCCTTAACATGGAGACAACATCTTGCTCTTCTGGAAGAAATCTAACAACATAACCCTGCAATTAAAAATTCCCCTCTCAACCCCTCAAGCAAAGTCTAATATTTATAGAGTTTTACAATGCATAAAATAAACACTTCTAAAGCAGCTGCCAAAGGCTGAATGAGCAACATGGAAAGCACCAAAAATATTGCAGATGCACAACAACAAGTTTCCAATTGTCACCACATGCCAATCTGCAAAATCTGCGCTTGCCAAAATAACTGCTTTTTGAAAACTCACATTCCATGTAAACTCAACACGGAAATAGAAAAAACTTTTATGCACAACTCCACCTGTAAAATGAAATTTCCAACTTGACTCCTCATTAGAAAAAGCAACTGCAAGTTGTAACTCAAAAGACAATGTGAGAAAATTAGCAACATTCAATATTTAGAAAAAAAAATCAACTCTATGAGAAAAATCAAAGGTTGAGACACCTTTTTCCTAACATTTTTACTGAATATTTTTTTTGCATTTGATCCTTTATTAAACTAGTATACCTTTATTTTTAAAAATTTATGTAAAATACATCAAGGGATATCTGAGATGTAAATTCATTATGTTGAAAACAGAAATGGATGTGTTAAATAAATGTAATCATAATTTTCTTTAAATTTGCATCCATCTGAGATGTAAATTCATTATACTGAAAACATAAATGGATGTGTGAAATAGCTGTAATCATAATTTTATTTAAATGTGCATCCATAGTTACTAGATTAAAACAACTTTAAAGCTAAAAAAAGTGAGTTACAAAAGCTTTTGATTTTTGTTTTTCTTTCACAGATCTGTTGACCACTATACGTCATCCTGCTGACAATGTAGAATTACACCTATGGGTGTAATAAAGAGTTACGCCTCTCGAAGTAATAAAAATATGTACAATTAAATTAACAAAAATGTAGAGTTACGCCTCGGTGTAATAAAAATATGTACAATTAAATTAACAAAAATATTGGTTAAGGATCATTATAGATTATGGAAATTTTATGAATTAATCCATCAGAGTTGTAAACTAAAATTTGACGGTTTGAATCTTATTAAGTTTGATACAACATAAAAATGAAGATTTTGTAGAGCAGTTTTCAAGAGTAGCGTTCTTTGACATTTTAGACCTTCAACAACATTCCATGGAAGGGGCTTGAGCTTCTATTAATTTTGGATAATGTTATAAACATGAAAAAATAGTCGTTAAAATAAATATTACAGTTAAATGATTAAAATTATTATTTTTTAGTTGCAAGTTTTTAGTTGGTATTGGAAAGAGGTGCCTCAAACAGTTTACTTCATAATTAAATGAGTTTTATGTTCATTTAGTGGTATGATACTTTTAGATCATTAGATATAATTTTTATAATTTCTCATCTATAATTCATCACTTTTATTAAAGTTTTCTTGACAAAAAATTTAAAAATCTATTTTGACTACCCTTTCTCATTGGACCATGACCTTAGCCATCCATTTTGTGTCTCTTTTGACGTTGGTTCTTGAAATCTCCTTGTCTATTTCACCATGCTCCATATTTAGCAATGATGTTTTTATTCTCTAGTGTTAGGTCTACTTCCATTGTAATTACTTTGTTAAAATTATTCTTGAATTGTGAGAACACTTCCTTTGCCTTATCCTTTGCCACAATTGACTTTGGTCAACTTTGGATATTATACTTGTGGGACTAGTTTGGTGGCTAGTATTTTGAATGACACATTTGATTCTATGTTAAAAATTACAATCATTCTAGCTATATACAACCTTTTCTCTTCCACCATCACTAGAATCTGCGATATATTCCCCATATCCTTAAAGTATTGTTCCTTGTCCTCAAGTTACTTGGTTAATTCATTCAATTCTTCATTTAAATTTTGTGTCTTTTGTGTATACCCAAGTTGTCTCCTCCATGAAATGGTTGGCCTCAAAATGGATGTCATATTGATATAGGCATTCAATTATGACTTGAGGGATCAATCTAAGTTCTTGTCACCAATCTCTTGTAGTTACATATGAATTTTCTAATACTTCCACTTTCTATCTTTTTGTTACTGAAATTATCTCTTAAAAGAAACACCCATATTGTTTCATTTTTTAATGGTGTCCTCTCTACTTTTATCCCTATCATCTTCTCTCTTAGTATATCTCCCTTCAATGATGTAATCTTGTATCCCTCACATTACAATTTTTCCTCATCTTTTATGGGTGATATCTTGTCCTCGCCACTAGTATTTTATGTAGTTTTACAACTACCCTCTTTAGAGTGAATGATACAAGTGAATTTTCCCCCTATTTCTTCCTTTCTTCTTATCACTATTTTGTTCTTCTCCCCACCCCACTCTTCCACAAACTCATCATCAAATTTTCCTTCTTAATATTCATTACCGAAGGTCTTTCCCTCCTCTTCTTATTAAAAATCTCTTCATGGATGAGCACAATCTCTTCTTCAAAAACAAACCCCCTTAAAATTTGTATTTCTTCTCTTCTATCTTTTTCCTTTTTCTTTCATTCTTATTCTCATCCCTAATTACAAATAATTCTCTTATCATTGCCCTAGGTTTTTTTCTTTTCTTTGTCACATCTACCTTTATTGTTTAGTTTTTGGTTACAAATAAATCCCATTGGTTCTTTGTCTTATCACCTAGTTTCATCATTTCCTAATCCATATAGGATTGCACAATCTTTTACATCACCCCTTCCTTAGTTACCATGAATGTGAGATCAATGGTGCAAGCTTATAAGCAACTATGAATCTTGTATTTGGATGGAATGAGATACCATCTAGAATCTAAACTTGGGTCCAAACCATTGTTTGGTACTAGTGGTGATCATATAGTCATTCTTAATCTTCTTGATAAGCCTCACATAAATCTTATCCCATGATTGATGTTAGAAGTCACTTATTGGAGCTTCAAATCATCATATCATTTTGTCTAAGTTTGTTTCATTGTTCCATGCATTGCTTCCTTCTTTTTAATTTGTGTACCATAATTAACCAAACTACCAAATTAAAAACTAATATATAAACAAACATCTCTCCATTTTCATGCATCTCCTCAAATTTCTTATTTCATTATTTTTAAAGGGAATATTATTGTAGACACTTAAATAGTCCTGATCGACATTATGCATTTGAATCTAATTATTAACATCATTTCATCCTAAATCACCTCTATCTAACTATTTAATTAAATAATCTATATTGTTTAATTAAATTCATCATTTTCTCTCATTGATCAAATAATTAATTTTATTGAATTAATTAACCCCCTTTCTCATTAATTCTCATCCCAATTAATTAAATAATGCAAATCATTTAATTAAAACCCCTATGTCTTCTAATTTGATTAAATAAATCTAATTATTTAATTAAAATGTCATATTCTTCTAAAACCCTAACCCACCTAAGATTAATTCATTCTGGATTAATTAACCTTAAACAACCTGCTAATCTTCATTAACCAATCCTCTAGCTTTTAACCCCACCAAGGTTAAATAAACCTGACTTATTAACCCCACTTGCATGAGAAATTAATTTTTACAAAATAATTAAATGGCTATTTTACTCACAAAAGGATATTCTCATGAAATATTCCTCTATTTTTTACTTTCCCTCCCAAACTCTAAAAGCTCTTACAAAGGCTTTTAATACCTCTTACAAAAGCATTCAATAGCTTTTACATGCCATCTTGTCTCTTACAAGGGAATTTACTTCCCTTACATACCCTTACATCCTCACCCACATTCCTTAAATTCTTCCAACCATATGCCTTAACTCCCTCTTATGTACACCATCTTCCCAAGATGTGCACACACTTGTGTGGGAACATATCCCTATTGCTACTCTTAGTCTTGCTTAGTTTTCACCCTTCTTCTGACCCTTGCTTCCTATAAATAGAAGGCACTTCTATGGGAAATGGATCCACCTTTTTATGCAAATTCATTAGACCCATTTTTATCCATATCTACATGCATTTTCATTATCTTAGCTTGAAATTATCATCATTTGGCATCAAATTAATCACATCTACATACAAAACTTGAAGCTTATCCAACAAGGGATTGGGAAAGGGCCATGTTCCACATCAATTTGGCACCAATCCTCCAATGGGATGAGGTTTTGGGTACTTATATAGGATTTCATGCATGCTTTGTTTGATAATTCATGCTTTTGTGTTCATGTTTTCATTGCTTTGTATCTCCAAGTATTTCATAAGGAATGTGATGTAACCTACTAATATGACTAATTCTTGTGTGTTTTTTTCATGTTTAGCCTAGGTTCATCTAGCATTCACATTTTGGCGCTAGATGGAGGACTTGAAACGCCAAATTTGACATTTTTGTTGAGTTTTTATGTGACTTGCAGGTTTTTGGGATGCACCAATGCACGCGATTTGAATAGAGCGACACATCTTCTTTTCAGTGATGCCTTTGATATTTACAATGATGTGTTTGCTTATAGTGACGCTCTTTTGATTTTAAACTACTTTTTTATTTTAAATATATTAACACTTCTTTGTTTAAAAAAAAAATCAATTTTTTAAATATAGCAACTCATTTGATTTTACTAGCATCTTTGTGTTCTGTGATTTCTATAGAGTGACGCCATTGACTTCAGTAGAGTGATGCAATTGATTTCAGCGATGCCTTTTTGTTCTCTGGTTTATGATAGAATGACATAATATTTCACCAAAGCGACGCATTTGATTTCAACAAATCTATTGACAGAGGAGCGGAAAGCATTGACTTAAAAGATGGAAATTATTTAATGCTTATTGTAATAGTGCTTTAGGTTACATATGCTCTAGGACACTAGTTTTCATTTGGGCTCTAAAATTAACCATTGTAATTTTGTTTTCAAAGTTGGCTTAAAATTGAACCCTTCACTTACTGGTCATTGCAATCTTGGTTAAAATTCAACAAAACAACTTCACATCTAGTTTGGTGCTTGAAAAAAATTCATCATTGCTTTGAAGGATTAAAAAGAACTAGTGACTTGTGTGAGTGATCTTGCTTGTGTAGATCTCTAGTGCATATTTTCTTCCCTTACGCTTCGTGTGATCTTAGGTGAAGAGAAACACTCTTGATTAACAAAACTTTATTTTTTTGAGTCACCCTTAAGAGAGAACTTGCTAGGAGACACATCCCGCAATGGATAACTCCTAGCTATTCTTGCAAGAACATTTACCGGTGGGCTATATTAAAGGTTGTGAAATTGTAATGAAAGTAGTTTCAATCCTGGGCGGCAACATATTGCACCTAATCCATCTCTGAAAGCGGAAGGGAATAGTTTAATGCCTTAAGTGGTAGGAAGATGGTAGTGTCTGTATGGTGTTCACGGTGTGTCATTAAAAACCTTGTTGTAGGGCCAACCTTGTTTTCTAAAATGTTCCTTGAGAATGGTGCATTGGAATTACTTCAAAGAAGTTACTTACCAAGTCCGATTTTTGGTTGAGGCATAGAGCTTAAGAGTTCATTCTTAACATACCTCTACACTCCTCCATAAATTGCATGTAAAATCATCCCTTCGGGGCATGAGGTAAGCCCATTGTCAAAGATACATACCTTTTCTAGGTTGTAAAGATGATCTTTTGTGATCTATCAAAACACATTGCTTGGTTTCAAAACAACAAAAACAAACATTGAAAAATCATTGATATTTCAAGCCCTTTGGACTTGGTGTGAATACTTTTGAAAAGGCCCAATATTACTTCTTGTCCCTAAGGATATCTTATCTTTAAAGGTTTCTAAATATTTGGACTTACATCTTAATTCACACAATTCCAAATTAAACCTAGGGAACTATAGCTTTAGCCTCTTGATGTCCACATGTTGAGTTGTGTGATGAAAGACATTTAAAGTTGTATACATTTAGTTTGAGAACTTAATCAAGACATTGGATGTGGTAAAATCAATTCATTAATCAAGACTTAATCAATTGAACCCCACACATGTGCTTGTTATATTTTGTCTTATGGTCTTCCAAGAAAACAATGATCTTTTTGGTTTGAAAAACTCTTAGGGAAAAGCATTTTCTTCACTATCTTAGTCTTGTAAAAAAATTCCCTTTTAGGTTCATTTAGGATCAAATCAATCATTTCATCCATCCAAAAACATTTATCATTTCCATCCCACAAATAACTTTAGAGCTTTAGAAACATCAACATTCTAGACTTGGGTAGATCATTAAACCAAATCAAATCACTTTGTTTAGCTAGGTGTATGGGAATGCATCCTTTTTCATACATCTAGTTAAAATAGAAATCCTTTGAACAAGTTTATCCTAAGGTCACAAGTCCATCTTAGGATCCACAAGTTCATTATCAAATCAAAACATCAAAATCAAACCATAAGTCTAGTATTGACCAAAATTTGTAAAGTTCAAACACCCATATCACTCACCCCTTCATCTTTCATATAATCATTAATCCTAAATAAACCCTAGAAGTTATTTTTGTTCCTAAATTTGGATCAACCAAAGAATTCAAACAATACCAAACCCATAACATATACTCCTAAAAGTTGATCCCAAAATTTGTGGTCCAATCAAGATTACAACACAAAAAGAACATGGAACAAAACAAAGAACATCTACCATGAGTGACCTAAGCCAAACCGAATTTGACCCAAGAGCATCTAAAAAACCTCTACCAAATCCAACTCAACCACCTCATGATTCTCAAGAGGGAGGATGTCAAGTAGAGGATGTTACAAACAATTTCCAAGAAATGACCCATGATGAGTTGCTTGAACTAATACAAGATAAAAAAACCCACCACCTTGTCAACACCATAATGAGATTAAACCCCATCCAATATATGTTGGAGTTGGAAAAAGAAGGGGCTAAACTCCATTCTACATTTTATTTGAGCACTATCATTGAACAACCTTTGTGAACCATTCCCCAAACATCTTTTACACCATCATTTCCAAGTGTAGTCCAATCCATTTCCCAACCATCATCATCACATGCACCAAGTCAAACCATGAATACAAAGGGGAGTTCATTACTTTAATCAATTCAAGGGCACCCACTCATAAATAACCAAAACTTTGAAGCTAACACAATCTTTGGTATCACAAACACCAACATCCTTCAAAACCCTCAACACCCATATGTACCACTCACGTTCCATGACACGACCGTAACACCCACTTTTCGTGCCACACCATCCTATACCCAAGATACACAAGGTTATGTTCCTAACATTCCACAAGATCAAGTGGATCTATTTGGAAAATTGGACACCCTAGATGGTTCATCTTCACTAATACAAGGGAAAACATCATAAATGTATCCACAAGTCCCTGTCATAACTCCGTCACACACATTGATCCAAGGTCTAGAAAAAAAATCACCTCATCAAGCACATTAACCCCCAATCAAACCAATCAAATAAATCCACCAAACACAATAAATCAAATCAATTCATCCATCACACCCAATCCAAATCAAAATATATCACTAACATCGTAACACCAAGTGGCCTCATATCAAATATCCCAACCATTAATCACACCATCAACGCAAAATCAAACAACATCTCAAGCATCCCAAAATCAAATCTCACAAGGGTTGAACACATAAAATCAACCATCTATCATCCAACCTCTCATCACACAAAAACCACCCCAACAACCCCTAAACACACTATCTCATACCACTCACCAAAATCCACCACCCTCACCTAAAAAATTAAAACATGGAAAATCAATATAGCATCATGTTGCAAGTGGCACAAAAAGCCTACCAAAAAGCATTGCAACAACTACAAGCACAAGCCCAAGCCTTACTACAACAACAAACATGTAACAAGAAGCACAATAAGCACAATCCCAAGCCTTGCAATAACATCAAGCACAATAGCAAGCACAACAACAAGCCTTGCAATAGCAACAAGCACAACAACAAGCACAAATGCAAGCACAAAAACAAGCACAAGCACAAGCCCAAACCTTGCAACAACAACAAGCCCAATACCAAGCAAAAAAACAAGCGCAAGCGTAAGCCTTGTAACAACAAGCCTATCAACAAGCCCTACAACAACATCAAGAAAAACGACAAGCATTGATAGTGCAGCAAAAAAAATAGTGCAATAACAGGCACAACAACAAGCACTATTGGAGCAACAACAACAACAAGCAGCCCAAAAAAGAAGCGTTGTTGGCACAACAACATGAATTTCAACAAGTTTTTCTCATGCAACAACAAGGTTTCCAACAACCCTACACAAACACGCAACAAAATTCCTTGAATCCAAACACACAAGGAGCAAATGCCACCTCACCACCCTCACCATTCATGCAACAAGACAACCCCCCACATATGCCACATAACACATTCAACTCATCAACCACTCAGAACACGTATGTTCCACCACCTAATCTGCAAGATTATCTTTCCTCACAAGTCAAAATTCTCTCACAACAAATACAAGACATTCAAGCAGGAAAGACAAAAAGATCATACGCCCAACATGACTTGTGCCCCTATCCCTTTGATAGGAAAATTTCCATGGTCCCATTCTCGTTGGGATTTGAGATACCAAAATTTTATAAGTACAAAGGAAAAGGAAATCCCAAGGACCACATAAGAGAGTTCTATGTATCATGAATGGAAGTATATTACAATGATTCCTATCTAATGCGAATTTTCCATGATGCTTGGCCAGCCCCGTAATCAATTGGTTCTCCCATTTACCTCCTAGAATCCAAAAATTTCAAGACATCATAAATCTATTTATAGATCACTTCTCGTTCAATCTAGATATGGATGTAAGCTTGGAGGAGTTTTCTGACCTAAAACAAGCCAGAGGAGAATCACTTGCAACCTTCCTACAACAATGGAGGTACAGAGCTAGCAAAAGCAAATGGTCTATGCTTGAAGAACAAAAAATAGGAACCATTATTGCTAAGCTTGAGGGAGATTTTTCCTTCCAATTAAAAATGCAATGTGTCACAACGTATGATGAAACAACCAACCTATCAACATAACCACAACCCAACATGAAACAACCAACCTATCAATAGAATGTACCATGAACAAACACACCACAACAACAACAAAACAATCAAATAGTCAACAACACAAATGCTCAAAGAGGACCACCCCCAAGGAACAATTTCCCACCACAACACAAATATACACCATTGGGGGAACCTATTGAGGCCATCATGTAAAAACAAGTACAATCAAACCTCATCATGCTCCCTAAGTATCTAAATTACCAAGAACCTTAAGTTAAACCACCATGGTATAACGAGAAGCACCTTTGTGACTTCCAGAAAATCAAGGGACATACGATGACTAGTTGCATGAAACTAAAGAACCTCATTCAAGACCTCATTGACAATGGGGATAAAACTGTTGACCAATAAGCAAGGAACCAAGACTTAAAGATATACATGAATCTGATGCCTAATCATAACAAGGGAAAATACAATGGCAAAGGAACAAACTATACAAATGTAAGCCATGTCTACAATAATGCTGTAGCATCATTAGACGAGTTTGTATCAGTCATCAATATCAAAGGGCCTAACGTAGAGTGTGGAGTCACCACACGTAGAGGCAAGGTCACTATCCAAGGACCATCACCACCACCTAGGGCACCACCTACACTTCCAAAATCCACCCCTAGTGATTATAGTGTCTTGGAACATCTAAAGAAAACCCCTGCCCAAATCTCCATCTTGGAGTTGTTGAAGATATCACCTATGCATAGGGATATTCTATAAAAGGATTTGTCTACATCCACCATGCCCAAGCTGACATTGATGCTAATCAATTCCAAGCTATGACCAGAAATATCACCACACCTCATCTCCTCACTTTCTTTGAACATGACCTCCCAACATAACCATCTCACAATCACACACATCTTAAGGTCTTGGTTCACAAGAAAAAGGTTAAGAGAGTCTTAGTGGATGGAGGTGCGGGTCTAAATATTTGTACCTTGAAGTTGATTGAGAATCTAGGATTCTCTGAAGATGTTATTGAGAAAAGGAACGGTATCACTATCAGAGCCTATGATGATCAAGAACGGGTTTCACAAGGCACCATCCAACTTCACATCCAAGTGGGGCCGACCATTATGGAAACTACATGCCAAGTCCTTGACCTTTAACTTCCTTATAAAATTCTCCTAGGCATCCATGGATCCATTTGATGCAAGCCGTCACACCTACCTACCATCAATGTGTCAAATTTCCTTCTAAAAATAAGGAAGTAATGATCCATGGCAACCCCAAACCATTCTACTAATGCAAGAACTTGGAAGCCAAATATTAAAAAATCCCACAAGTTCCCAAAAATGATGAAGGGACAACGTCTTCCTTTGTTGATTCATCCACATTAGCTTCCAAATCTGAGACAAAGACACCCTTCATACAAAATATACCTGGCATTAAAGCAGTGATCCAAGATAATGGTTGTGGAGAATATAAATTGAAAAAGGATGCATTTGTGTTAGGAGAGTTACCTCCATCTCCTAAATCTCATGGAAAAATGCAACCCATTGATAGTGCATCCCAAACATTCATGACAACATCTACCACTTTCAAAAAGTGGGGAGATTTAAGCAAGGAGGTTGTGGATCAAGAAGATGTGTCAAGTTGGCTATATCAAGAGGATAAACCTACACTCATTCTTTTGATGGAGGATGATAACAAGGGTTTACAAATGATTCTTGGATGGGGCTATAACAAGAATGAAAAGTTGGGGCAGAACGACAATGGCTTACTAGAACCCCTTCCTCCTGAGAAATGCCCGAAGAATCTTGGCCTAGGATGCACCACTAGTAAAGTGGGTATTCTTGGAAATTGTGCTCCTGTTAAAATAGTCAAAGTTTCCCCTCAATTACCTATATCGCTTAGTGTAAACAATGATTTTGGATTTCCTTCTACAATGCTTTACTCCTCTTAGGGTTTTCTCACCTAAAAAGGAGAAAGGGGGTTGAATGGGGTCCAAAATGCAAGGGTTTACACTCAAGATTAATGTAGATGAGATTTTTTATGCCTAATTATGATGTAATAATGGACTGATCTAAAAAGAGAGTGATCTAATGATGCAAAACCTAGAAAATGCAAAGTGTTGGAAAACACATTGTGATATGCAAAAATGCCTAAAAATGCAAGTAAAAGATGGAATAACAAAATAGAATCAGAGAAGTGTACCTGGAGGTTGAAAAAGGATGGAATGAAGGTTTGGAATCCTGATGAAACTGTTGTAGAAGTCAACTGGGACATTTACGCTAGGCTGGGCGACTTAGTCCCAGTTTCAGGGAAACTACTCAGAAACCCGTTTCGGCCAAATGGGTATCCAAATCTACAAAAATCTCTGAAAAACAAGTTCAGTGGGACTAATCCACCACTAGTGGCATCTTAGTCCACTTCTGAATCTCTAAAAATTCAAAAATGGAAACGGAAGACTCAACCTGCACTTTCTACCCCTCCAAATATTTGGACCTGAAACTGCAGAATTCAACCTATGGATGTCTTTTTATGTGGGTTTTTTCCCTAGTCAACAAGGAGATTCCTTCAACAAATCTTCAATATTTTCTTCAAATATCTTCAAACCCTTCAAGATGCCTAAATCTATAAACACAAAAGACAAGAGAGAGAAATGTTGAATGTTAGGGCAAGGGGGTTTGCCTTGGTCAAACCCCAAGGCAAACCCCTTTGTAGGTAATTAAACCAAAAATGATGAAGAATGTAATGAAGTATGAAACAATGAAGTCAGTACCTTGCCATGATGTTTAATCTTGAATTTATGTAGCAAAACATGAAGAATCTTCCCTTGAATGTCCTTGAGAATTATCTTGATGAATTGCAATGATAAAACCCTAGCTTGCTTGACTTGAGAACATGATGAATGATGGATGGATGATGATGAGTTATGAATTAAGATGAGTTAGGTTAAAATGAGAGGGAAAACCCTATATTTATACACAATTATGCCTTAATTCCTAAAAATACCTCATCACAAGCCAACCTTAGGTCTTAAAGAGTAAAAACCCAAAAGGAATTTGAATTAGTTTTGATTTTTGTGCCACATGGGACTAAGTCTCCCAAGGTGGCGACTTAGTCCACCTAGGAAATTTTGAGTGGATGTCAGAGATTAAGATGTATTAAATGTTGTTGATCAGTTCTTCTTCAACAAGACACTTAATTAAGGCCTGTAAGTGCATAAAGGGGCCATTTGAAGCATAAGAAAGGTGTAAATATCGATGACAAGCCTAGGAAAGTGTGAAAGTTTGTTACAAGACTTTACAACACTTTGAAATAAGTCTCGGTAAGGTTATTTAGGTGAATTATAACATTATGGTCTTAGAAAAGTGTGAAGATGTGTTACAACACCTTACAACACTCTTGGAAAGACATCAATAAATAAATTTTATTCAATTTGCAAAGGCCCAAGACCTAATGTGGATGTGTAAAAAATCTCACAACACTAAATTAAGTCATTATTAAGTATAATTTATCATCAATTATTCCCATATCAAGAAAAGTATACACTTTTTGGCTACACACTTAGTAGTCCCTTCAATAATTTTACCTCTGACCTACTAGACCTATTTGAGGATTCATGTATCTTTATGATAACCATCACATCATTTGAGTCTAGTAACCAGGTCACTGATCTAAACCTTATCTATCCCCAACTCATAAACTGGGACCAACAAGGACCACCAATCTTGGATTCATTCAAAAATGACAAATCTCTCTTTGAATTTATGGGGCTAAGGGACAACATGCCATATGGATATCATAAAGCAGGATTTGACATTGAGCTAGATACGCATGCCTACTATGGGGAAACAATTGAATCTCTCAGTCACAAAATTGAAAATATGAGAGTAACTTCTCGATCCCTAAGTGAAAACCACAGTGTGGTACTTTCAGATCATTAAATAATAAAAAAGGACACATTTGATGGTGAAAACCTCTCTGAGGTGCCAAAGGATGAAGGGATTCAGTCTTCCCCTGCGTGCTATACATCAGGAAAGATCAACGGTCCTTGTAGAGAAGTGTGATCCAATGAATGTGGGAACTAAATAGGCACCTCAGATAACCTTTGATGCAGAATCACTTTTGGCTGAGGAATAAGAGAATCTAGCAACATTTTTAAATGAAAGAAAGGGAAAATTTGTGTGGACATAAGCTGACATGCTTGGCCTAGATCTTGAAGTGGTCATCCACCACCTTGCAGTATATCTTAATGCAAAATGGGTAAGAAAAAAGCTAAGAAAGATGCATCCATAGATTGCATTACTAGTCAAATTGGAACTATAGAAACTCCTCAACATAGGATTTATCTGACCAATCAACTATCTAGAATGGGTCTCCAATCTAGTACTAGTTTCCAAGCCCACTGGGGCATCAGGATATGCACCAACTTCAGGGATTTGAATAAGGAATGTCCCAAGGATGATTTCCCCCTACCAAACACTGATATGATTATAGACTTGACTGTGGGAGATGAGATGTTATCATTGAAGGATGGTTTCTCTGGATACAATCAAATCATGATTGCAAAAGAAGACCAGCATAAGACAACATTCACGTGTCCATGGGGCACTTATTATTAGAAAATTATGCCATTTGGGATAAAGAATGTTGGAGCCGCCTATCAAAGAGCTATTACACTAATATTTCATGACATGATCCACAAGACTGTAGAGGACTATGTGGATGACATATTAGCTAAATCAAGGAAACAACAAGATCACATAACAACACTGGGATCAATCTTTGATAGGCTTGAAGAGTAAAATGTGAGGCTGAATCCAAAGAAGTGTGACTTCAGTGTGACTTCAGTGTGACCTCAGGAAAGCTCTTAGGATACATCGTGTCATTACAAGGAATTGAGATAGATCTGGCGAAGGTTAAGGAAATTCTAGATATGGAGGCACCACAAACATTGAAATAGTTGTGAGGTCTATAAGGAAGGCTACAATATATTAGAAGGATCGTAGAACAACTAGCGGACAAGACTATCCCCTATTCTCATCTACTGCACAAGGGGAAAACATACAAATGGGACGAGAAATGTGACAAAGCATTCAACCAAATCAAGGAGTATCTACAAACACCACCCATCCTCATGCCACCAATACCAAACAAACCTCTAATCTTATACATCTCAGCTACATCATCAACTCTAGGCACTCTTCTTGCTCAACATGATGAAATAGGAAAAGAAATGGAAATCTACTATATCAGTAGGACTTTAGTGGGACATGAGCTGAATTACACATTCATAGAGAAGGCTTGTCTCACAGTTGTGTTTTCCTCACAGAAATCTAGGCACTACATGCTCACCCATCAGATAAAGCTCATTGCCAAAATAGATCCACTAAAATATCTATTATCCAAGGCAACTCTCACAGGACGGATGACTAAGTGGGTGATGATCCTGAAAAAAATTGACATAGAATATGTAGAGCAAAAATCCATTAAAGGGAAAGTCATTGCAGATCAACTAGTTGGGGCGCCCATATATGTAGAGAATCCATTAGTATCGGAATTTCTAGATTAGTCAGTCTTCCTCCTAAATCCATTAGATCATTGGACATTGTATTTTGATGGTTCCTACATGTAGCATGGATCGAGAGTAGGTGTCCTTTTCATCACCCCACAAGGGGATTGAATTCCAAAATCATATTGGTTGTCATTCCCATGTACCAACAATATTGTAGAATATGAGGCTCTTATCATAGGGCTCAAAATAGCGATACAATGGCATATCCTGGCACTAAAGGTATATGGGGATTCATAGTTGATCATCAATCAAGTCAATGATGATTACCAAACCAAATATGACAAGCTCACTCCTTACAAAAAGCTAGTAGAAGATCTCAAGGATTTCTTCATTGATATAACATTTGGGCAGATACCTCAAATGAAGAACCGAGCAATGGATGCTATGGAAACAATTGGGTCCTTGCTAGATATCCCAAAGAACACCCATAAATGTGAGTTTCTCATGGAGCAACTTATCATCCCAGCTTTTGAGGTACCAAAATTAGAGCTCATGTACGACATCGTTGGTCTCGGTGATCCCTGGTATCATGACATATTCACATACCTAAAAAGAGGAATCCTCCTAGATAACATCACCTTAAACCTAAAGGAAACCTTTATCAAAAAGTCATCTTGTTTTGTTACCCTAGGAGAGACCCTTTACCGTAGAATTCTTGAGGGAACACTATTGTGATGCCTTAACCCTAAGGAAGCTTTGACTACTCTAACAAAAGTACACAAAGGTATTTATGGATCGCATTCGAGTGGTATGACCTTAGCCAAGAAACTATTGAGGACAAGGTACTATTGGCCTACCATGGAAAGAGAAGCTCTCCAGTATGTGAAGAAATGTATGCAATATCAACAACATGAGACCTAATCCATGCATTGGCTCAAGAACTTCAACCCATCATAACACCTTGGCCTTTGTCATAGTGGGGACTCAACCTCATAGTAAATATTACACCTATCTCATCCAATGGCCACAAGTTTATCATTACCGCCATGGAGTACTTTATGAAGTGGGTTGAGGAAATTCCTATGACCTATATCACAAGAAATCAGATCTCCAAGTTCATCCTAAACTAGCTTATTTTCTGCTATGGTGTTTCACAAACCCTTATCTCAGATAATGGAACACCTTTCAAAAACTAGGATGTTCGTGAGTTATGTAGACGATTCAATATCCAACACCATTTCTCTACCCCCTACTACCCCTAGGGTAACGGCCAAGCTGAGGCTTCCAATAAAACCATCTTAAAAATTATTAAGAAGACAGTTAAGAAGTTGGCCGCAACAGACATTTGCAATTAAACCTTGCCTTATGGGCCTACAAAACCAGTATCTGCATGCCTACAAGTGCTACACCCTTTTCCATAGTATATGGCTCAAAAGCTATCCTGCCTATCGAGGTCGAGCTCCCATTGCTGAGAATATCCTTGCAAAATCTTATCACTGATGAAGAATATAGGGTGTCACGGTTGAATGAGTTGGAGCTACTGGATGAATGGAATCTCGATGCTTTGAATCACTTATAGGTTTATCAAAAACGCCTCAAGAGAAGCTAGAACAAGAAAATAAAAAATCGGTCCTTCCAAGTTGAAGAGCTTGATCTAAAGGAGAATCAGAAGAATGCACCTAATCCAAAAAGAAAAAGAAACTTTGAACCCAATTGGTTGGGACCCTTCATTGCCATAGCAAGTTACATATTAGGAGCATATCAGTTTTCAACACCTGAAGGTGAACCCTTGTAGGAGCCCATCAACAACTCTCATCTCAAAAAATTTTATGCCTAGGCTTGCAAGGTATAAATCCAAAATTACAAAAAAATAACAAAATCCAAAAAAATTAGAAAAATGATTGAAAACAGTAAAGATAAAAATTGTCCTATAGTGAAAACCACTTCGGTGGTGCTTTGGGCAAGTACCTTGGTGGAAAACTGACAGTCAAGCACCTTGTGTAAATAAGCACCATCCATCCATCATCAATTCTTTGGCTTGTTCTAGATCGCTTTCAAATGCATTCATCATATTCATTATGTCACCCATCCACGTCCATATCATAGTTGGATATTATGTAAATATCATGCTCCCCTTTAGTACTACTTGGTACATTCCTAAGGTCATTTTATCTTGCCTATATCAAGGTAGTCTATCACATCATGTTGGGGGAATTTGTCTATACTTGCATTGGATCGGGTTCGTGTATATTCTTGAAGGTATTTCGTAACATCAGAAAATCCAAAAACATTCATAAAATTGAAAAATCTCAAAAACATTTAGAAAATTGTAAAGTCGAAAATCCCAAAACATCCAAATCATATCAAAATCTCCAAAACAAGTCAAAATAAATTAAAAAAAAGTCAAAAACATGGTTGGTGAACTACGTTGTCTCTGAGCTTGAATGTATGGCTCATCGATGCACCCCCAAGGCATTAGTTCAATCCTTAGGAGTCTGTCATAATAAATTTGTAATCCACCAAGTGTCCATATCTCATCAATAAATGGTTATTGGTTTGTGTCAATCAAACTATGAGGTCTCTACGTGTATAACGTAGGCAAGGCTAATCATTGATTAGCCCCCAAGGCCCTAGGTCGGTCCCCTTAGGTTTGGTTCTTGGTCAAAATCTCAATAAACACGAAAACATTTAAAAACTTGAAAAATTCAAAACATTGGTAAAACAACCCAAAATCCAAAAAACAGCCTCAAAACATTGCGAAAACACCAAAAACATTGAAATATTCTAGAAAATCCAAAATTACCCACCCCATTTCGCTTTCACTCACAATAAACTTCCATCCACAATAAATTAATTGTCATCTTCAACCTTTGGTACAACGAGTGGAAACAAGTGTAGCAAATTTATCAAGTGTAGACATAAACATAAAAATCTTGAGTCTAGATCATTGAGTAAACAAGTTGGTTAACATTTTGTATCAATAGCCCATCATCCAGTTAGTTTCTATATCATTTGATAATCATGTCCTATGATGAATCCTTTCTACAATGGACATCAACATTAGGCATCACCTTAGTTTTAGTCTTGGCTAGAGGTATGAAAAACATTAGCTTGTTTATTCACTTAATCTTTTCTTATGATTTATCTTATTGTGCTCATTCCTATGACCTCTCGATGATGTCTATCAAAATTATTTAGAGGGAAATGAATGGGGCATCAATCATTATCATTTGTATGTTTTTCTTGTTGGATTTTTTGTACAACTTGTTGACTATTACATTGGGAGGTCATGCCTTTCTGTGTTTTGGTCTGAGATGTTTGAAGCTTCTGAAGTACATCCTACAAAGGTTTTTGTATGTCAGGTGTGAGCAAGAATACTCCTATTTGTTTGCTGAGTCAAAGTCCATTACACTAGATACAACATCTCGGTTGTCCATACCTTGATGCATTGTATCTATGTTTTTTATCAAACATAAGGAATATTGTGTCATTCGTGTCCCAATCCGTGAATAAGAAAATCATCAATCACTCATCGCCATATCTAATAAAGTCTCGACGACTCATAGAATCAAGTTGGACTTCTGAATCTTCTCAGAATCAAGGGTTGATCCATTTTATTCTTCTATCTTCTTTTTGCGCTAACATGGTATCATGACATTCAACAAAAAATAACAATGCATCCATCCTGCATCCACAAACCATCAACATCCACACATCCTGCATAATCATAGCATATCATCATAATGAGTAACATAATCCATTGCATCATCATTATCATCTAAGTTGTTTAAAATAATACAATTTTTTTATTCTAAGCATCTTATCACATCATGTCATCATCATATCACATGAAAAATACACAAAAAGAAATGCATCCATACATACATCCTGCATCATCATGGCATATCATATAGAAAAAGATCTTGGAAAGGAAAGTAAACCATCCATCCAATTTGCATCCATGTTATACATCCATAACATCACATCATAAGCATAAATAAAAGTACACACATCCATAGCATGTCATATGCATCCATACATAAATAAAACATGAAATAAAAGAAGCATCGCATCATAAACACTGCATTGGAGCCATCTCTCTCTCTCTCTCTCTCTCTCTCTCTCTCTCTCTCTCACACACACACACACACACACACACACACACACACATATATATATATATCAAAAATCGAATGTCATGATGCAAGTAAGATTCAATGTGTCAGGTCAAAAAAAGTGGTATATAAGAGGCTATCAAAAATTAGTTGATGAATGTATATACATAACAAATCAGGATGTACATCGAAAATATGTCTACAAAAATAGGGTAAGACCTATCCCTTACTACCTCTATAAATGTGCCTAGACTTGTCTTGATGACCACCTAATGGCAGTCTGTGACTAGGCTCTCCAGGCTATTTAACTGATGGCTAACCACTTGACCCACTAGGTGCGACTCTACTCCTCTGAGAAAACTCTAGTTGATGACGATGTGGGGGGATGTCCCTATAATAAAGTGTCATGTAATAGGACACCTCCTGCATAGCCTACCCATAGAGGTGTGCGGACACCGTTTGTCCCACCTGTCCCTGTGCCTACTATGTGGCCTATTGTGCAATGGCCTCTAACTACTACCTCCTCCTAGTCTTCTGGGCTATCTATAAATCTACATCCTGGCGTAGTTGTTTTTCATGATCCCTCTCCGCTGTCAACACCTGAATTTGTTGGCGGGCCTGATCTCGCTCACTTGTAACCATCTCAAGCTTTTGGCGGGCCTAATCCTGATCCTACATCAGTGCTTGTATATGTGCATCATGGGGGTCTTGTCCCTGCTATTGTTGACACGATGGTGGTGGTGGTGGCCCTAGTACCTGCCCAATCACCTGATCTTGTCCAATGGCCTAGTCCTGCTGGCCCTGATCCTACTATTTATCCTCTGGAACTTGTTGCCCCCTACCTACACCTCAACCCCTAGGTCTCCCTCATGGAGGTACTCCTACCAGATCTATCGATCAAAGGGGAGGAAAAAACCATGCATCATATGTCGTTGTTCTCACATCATACTGACCCTGATCATATACCCAAAGCTGAGCTACAAGATGTCTGAAACCCTCTATAGCCTCGTAAGGTGGTATCTGTGGACCCCAAGTTCTCTCCCTAGCGATCTTGGCAAATATGATCGTATAATCATCTACGGGTACATCCTACACCTCACCAAACTAATGGGCTACCTAGTTTGGTAAATACCTCTCAATCATAGTGTGCTCTCGACCCTATATATACTGCTTCTACATCACAAAGAAAATATCTTGATGGTTGACATACCATGCAGGCATCTGTAGCCATGGCCTCCACCTAAACACGGTCATATCATCGATAAACCTCCTCCAATAGGGTATGCCCAATGGACTTGTGTGTTGCAGGGTGATCACTCCCCTATATTTGAACACCACTGGCTCATCTAGATCAATGTTTGCAAGCGCTACAATCAGTCTGAGCACAACAATGTGCTCCCATGCCCAGATATGCAATAATGTAACACCTACTAACAAATCCCAACCCTGTCCATATATGAACTGATGCATATCATGATACAAGGATGCCAGTATGACAGTGCCCCACGCATATAGTCTCCTCTAGAATATCATACCATGCCAAGCAAGTCCCCAGCCAGGACTGAACCCTCTCCCTTGCCGGTCTGGTGCCACAATCCCAAAAATCAAAGCTCCAACTACTAATCTGAATACAAGTATGCATCCTCAGTACATCTCCAAATCTATTTGTGAGCTCACTAGCACACTATCCTTGTGACGTAGGACCTCGTGGCATGCGTCTACCCTAGATCTTTGTATTGTATATCACTCCCTATGAATGGAAAGCCACGGTATCCTCCACACATCCTCCAAGGTAACTGTAGCCTCACCCTAGTGGGAAGGTGGAACAACGATGTCTCACTATGCCACTGCTCAACCAATGTCATCATCATGGCCAAATGAGTCCTAATCTCTGGCATATATGCCACGAACCAGAGCTCGACCATCCCAAGGAACTCCTACTACACAACATCAAAGTCCTCTAACTCTAAAAGAAGCCCTAGTTGGTGCTCACAAGACATGAATGGTTGGATCACCTCCTACATACACGAAGCAAACACCAAAATTGGGCTAAAATTTGACAAAAGTTGAGTTTTTGAACTCCCGATTAGCAATAGCGTCGCCATTTTAATCGACGTCATTGAAAATAAATTTCGCATCGATATTTTGACTTGTCACCCTATTCAAATCCAAAGAGGCGTTGCTATATGCATTTGCATCACTCAAATTACCCGACGTCTCCAAACCTAAATCCTCGCAAGCGTTGCAATGTACACTTGCATCGCTAAAACTAAAATGCAACCCTAAATTCAAATTTGGAGATGCATCGCTATATACAATAATGTGACCAAAATTGACAAAAGCGTCACAATAGTGCAATGCTAGACCTACCCTAACTTTGACGCCTAATTAATGCACGAAAAAAGCAAAAAACAAGATTTTTTTTATTTATGTACCGAGGGTTCTACGCCTGGAGGCTACTGGTAATCTTGAACTTTGTCCACAATATGTCGTGGAAGCACACAGTGAGCCATTTCATTAGAGGGTCAGAGCACAAAATGCAAGATATCTCCAAGTGTGAATGTGCAAATGAATTAAAAATGACCCATCCTCTCATATTTAAGCATGAAAATTAGGGTTTTTTGCCCTAATTGAGGCGGGAAATTGGGATTTTTAATCTTGTTGATTAAATATCGAGCTGTGGAGCCTATTTTGAGCATTTTTTAGTGTCTTGAGCCTATTTTCACATCTTGTAGCCTATTTTCTACAACTGAACCTTTGTTGAATCTTTGTGGTGAGCTCGACCAAAAAATTGAAATTTTCGCCCAATCTCTCAAGGGGGTAGTGTAGCAACGTAATTCCTTTCTCTAGGGCAACAATGGGTTATCCAAAAAATAAAATAAATTTTTTGATCTTAGTAGCAACATCAATTTTGAAAAGCGTCAATCTTTGAACCAATGTAATAGGTACCTCGCTTCAAAGAGGGGCAAAATGTAGACACTTAAATAGTCGTGATCAACATTACACATCTAAATCTAATTATTAACATCATTTCGTCCTAAATTACCTCTGACTAACTATTTAATTAAATAATCTATATTGTTTAATTAAATTCATCATTTCCTCTTATTAATCAAATAATTATTTTTATTGGACTAATTAACCCCCTTTCTTACTAATTCTCGTCCCATTTAATTAAATAATGCAAATCATTTAATTAAAACCTATATGTCTTCTCATTTGATTAAATAAATCTAAATATTTAATTAAAATGTCATATTCTTATAAAACCCTAACCCACCTAAGATTAATTAATTCTTGACTAATTAACTTTAAACCACCTGCTAATCTTCATTAGCCAATCCTCTAGCTTTTGACCCCACCAAGGTTAAATAAACCTATGACTTATTAACCCCACTCGCACAAGTTGTAATTAATTAAATGGCTATTTTCCTCACAAGAAGATATTCTCATGGAATATTCCTCTATTTTTTACTGTCCCTCCCAAACTTTAAAAGCTCTTACAAAGGCTTTTAATACCTCTTACAAAGGCATTTAATGACTCTTACAAGCCATCTTGTCTCTTACAAGGGCATTTACTTCTCTTACATACCCTTACATCCTCACCCACATTCCTTAAGTTCCTCCAACCATATGCCTTAACTCACTCTTACATGCCCTATTCCCAAGATGTGCACACACTTGTGTGGGCACATATCCTCATTGCTACTCTTAGCCTTGTAACTCTTGTCACAAGGCTATTGATCCTCCATTTAGTCTCGCATTGCTTAGTTTTCACCCTTCTTCTAACCCTTGCTTCCTATAAATAAAAGGCACTTCTATGGGAAATGGATCCACCTTTTTATGCAAAGTCATTATACCCATTTTTATCTATATCTACATGCATTTTCATTATCATAGCTTGAACTTATCATCATTTGACATCAAATTCATCACATCTACATACAAATCTTGAAGCTTATCCAACAAGGGATTGGGAAAGGGCCATGTTCCACATCAATTTGGCACCAATCCCCCTATGGGATGAGGTTTGGAGTACTTAGATAGGATTTCATGCATGCTTTGTTTGATAATTCATTCTTTTGTGTTCATGTTTTCACTGCTTTGTATCTCCAAGTATTTCATAGGGAATGTGATTTAACCTACTAATATGACTAATTCTTGTGTGTTTTCTTCATGTTTAGCCTAGGTTCATCTCCCATTCACAATTATAATATATTCCTTCTATATTAACAACCATATAGATTGTACATGTCGCCACTAAATTATATCTTGTTTAATAAAAAATTCTTGTCATTAAAATCCTTATTACTAATCTTGCTTTGGGGTCCTTGATGAAATTAATAAATCAAGGTAAAATTTTGAAACCGTGTCTCACTTTTGACCAACAAAGTAGTTTCATCGAAATTCTTTCACCATAAATAGTTTTGCTCGAAAATATTAAACAAATGTATTTTAATTCTAAAATAGGAACACAATTGAATTTATATACATTTTGACTAGAACATTTTTTAGCATTAGTGTTCAAATCAAAACCCTTTCGCCTAAAATTGTCTATGTGGCAACCTGTGTGACAACTTAACCCCTTTTTGGGGTCAAATTAAACAAAAATTCTACTTCAACTCTAGATTTCTCCAACTAGGGGTGCTTTCATGAAAATACGAAAAATACTCTTTTGTAGAGCTTATAGTCTTAAATCCAATTATATATATTTTTGATATTTTTATTAGTTAAATATTATAATTTTTAAAAATTTACTATAAGTAGGTTATTATAATCAAACATGAGGTTGTATATATATATATATATACAGTGTGTGTGTGTGTGTGCGCGCGTGCGCTAAGGAAAGAATCTTCTCCAAGAGGACTTTTTTCTAAATAATAATAAAAATTAGACACAAGCTCGTTCCCCATAAAAACTATGATTTTTTTATTAAGTTTGAATTTCAAAATTTATTAAGAAAAAATATTCATTGAAAATTATTATTTTTTCCATGCATTATATTTTCAAGTTAACCATGTGTACGAAAAAATCAAAGAAAAAATTGCTCTATTTTTTGTGACATCCCATCAACTTTTACTTTTTTAAAAAAAATTAGCAATTAAAATTATTCTTTTAAATTTGTAAAACATATATCCAATTAATTTATTAAAAAGTTAAAAAATTATAAACATAAACTAAATTAAGAATTCTACATATCATTAGTTTTACATTATTTTAAAATTCAAGACATAAATACCAATTTTAGATAGTCCAAGTTGAAAAATTGTAATTGTGTTGGTCATTCCTTTATAAAAGTATGACATTGTTCTAAACTTTTACCCATCAACTACTTTTATCTTGTGTGATGCCCCATTCATCACATCCTTTCTCTCTCACACTCCATATGGTTCAACACCAAATTTAAGGGTTCTTCACTACTTGACAAATAATATTCAAGTGTTAAACTTAACAAGAACCTCATCAATTTATCATGCCCCCAAAAATGGAATTTCCTTCACGAACAATATGGTCATGGCCTCCACCATAATTCTTTGATGTGATTTTTTTTCATCAAGGTCTTTCTAGATTTATTTAGATGCAGGTGTTTTCTTTGAAATTATATTGCATCGATCTAGAAACTTGTTCTCAAATCTTCATCTTTATCCAACTTATTAGGAATTCTTACTAACAAAGCTTGATCTTCCATCACTTGAAGATTTTTTCTTCTTCCTAGGAGCACAATAACACTGATACACATACAACTCTTCAACAACTCCCTTCAAATTCTCCAAGTTACTCTTTATCTCTTCTCTCACACTTCTTAAATAATTTCTCACCTTTAGTTGTTGATTCATTTTTTGTCGATGTAATTATATAATTGCACATTATATCAAGTTTCCTTAGTTAATTTAATTTATTCTCATGAAAAATAGGAAGTACAAGCACATGCGAACTCCTTTGCTTAATGGGATTCTTTGCATGTTTTACCCCATTCATCTCCTTGATTAATGATAGGTAGGTGTCATCTCTCCCTCATCAAGTGATTTCACTTGACACCTTTTGTTTTACATGTTGAGTTAGTCCATAGACCACTATGGCTAACTCAAGCTCTGATAGGTCACTTCTCACCTTGACTTGTGCATCCTAGTGTGTATTTATTGTAGTTCATTTCCTTTGTTTCACATACCTTGAATATAAATATTGGAATGTTGTTATTCTCATCGTGTTTATATTTGAATTAGTGCCATGTTGTTTTTATTCATATAAAGATTTAATTATTCCTCATTATTTATTAAATCTAGCATCGTATGAAAGCATAGTAGTTTAGGTGCAAATTAATTCAATATGAGATATTGTTCTAGCTTCTTTCACTAGAGGTTTATAATCTTGTAAATTGGGTGTTTTTCAAATTACTCATTGTAGGCGACCTTTAGGGAAGAAATATATTGTTCCATTAAATTTAGAAAAGTCAGAACAACTAGGTTATGCTTTTGTTTCATCGAAATCAAACATCATGAAGTCAAGTAACTTAATATTTGTTATAAGGTTTGATTTTGTTTTTATATATAGCACACATTTCAAGGATATTTTGAGCAAAATAGATTGTATTTTTGCATCTAAAAGGTGTCAAAACCTATGGATCAATAACAAATTTATCCAAATCAGAGAAATTGACTAAAAAGGCTAAAATATAGTCCCAAACTTGCAACCCTAGGCCATATAGTCTGCTTGCACAAGCTAATGTAGTTTTGCACATTATACAATGTACTTTAATTTTCATTGCATATATTTTCTTAGAAGTTTTTGATTTAAAAATAATAATGCAAAAGAAAAGAAAAAAAGCACTTTGAAGTGATAACATGCAAGGTATGGGATGGGTATTGTGGGTACCCAACCCCTTTGCCACCACTTGTTGCAAGTGTGGCAAGGGTGGTCAATCCCATCAACCTCTCCCCTCCACAAAACAAGGGATACTGATATTTTTCAAAGCTTTTCTTGCATTGTTTTCATTTTGAGATCTTGAAGGGCCATAACTTGCACTAATGGACTCCTTTGTAAGCTCATTTTTTGAAATATATAGATTTTATTTCTTTTACTAAGGTGTTTTCTATATTATTTCATTTCTATTATAGAATTGTACTTTCAACATTTTCTCCTTTTTTAAACACTTTGAAAATTTGGACAACATAACAAGTAATGTAATCACACTAAATTATAAAGTACCACAAAGTATACTTTTAAGTGTGTCTTCATTGATCTATTTTGGGGGGAGGTGAGAGGCAAATCATGTTGATGCAAACACACTCAACTTACAAAATGTCATCACAATAGTTATTTTGAGGCGCCTTATTCGTGAGATTTTGCGATTATGAACTAAAATAAAGTTCCATTCTAAGGTGCTGCAAACATGTTTTTTAATATTTCATTTCACTCTTCTATTGTCATCCTAGATAAAGGGAACTATTCATCTTGGAAGGAAGTGATAAATAATCACTCCCTTGAGTAGGATCTACTACCCTATCTCCATGAGCTTCTTCTTGAGTTGAGTGGCCATGAACATAAATGTGCCTAGTTAATCTACAACAACAAGGTCTATAGATCAATGTTTTATAGTTTCTAATAACACCCTACATCAAATGGAGCATAATGAGTGCCCTATCACTACCATAACAATGAGAAAGTAGTTGTGT
The DNA here is from genome assembly GCA_007258455.2 of Sequoia sempervirens. Classification (NCBI taxonomy): domain Eukaryota; kingdom Viridiplantae; phylum Streptophyta; class Pinopsida; order Cupressales; family Cupressaceae; genus Sequoia; species Sequoia sempervirens. Next base: position 3,210 of record VDFB02159422.1, on the reverse strand, counting down.
AAAGATCGTGAAACCCAAATAGATTGTGATTATCTCTTAGTGAACCTTATGCATGTAAATTTAATTGAAACAACAATTGATCCTCCTAATACCCCATCTACAATCATTCATAATGTGAGTAGTCCATGGGATGTGTAGCATAGCCACATAACATGCACTAAGATTCCACTTTTACTTATTGCTTCTATAGAGTTTAGAGACACTTCACTAAGGGCTTCTAATAATTTTTCACAACAAAACATATAATGAGATGAGCAATGTAGCTATGTCACATGCATAAAGATTATACAACCATACACTACTTCTTTGACACCTTTTGTAAATCACTTTCCACCTAGTATTAGCAATCATCCTCTTCAATTAGGCTCAAGACTCATCACCAACATGGGATCATTTCATAGTTTTCACAATACATTTTGTGTTGTATTCCCGCATTAAACTTCTAGGATTGGAGAGACCTTCTACATGCACTTACGGGTCTACTACTACCTAAGGAAAGAAATGTTATTTGACATGCATAGATCTTCATCAACATTTAGTTTCAACCTTCCTTCTTTAGTGTAAAGGGGAACACACTTTTGGGCAACTCTCTCATCTCCATCTTTCATCTCTTTGGGAGGGCATTTTATTCTATGATTTTTCTCCTTTACTTTCAACCTTCCATCACTAGTGTAAAAGGAAACACACTTTTGGGTAGCTCTCTCATTCACCATCTTTCCTCTCTTTGGGAGAGCATTTTAGTCTATGATTTTTCTCTTCTTTTAGGGGTACAATCTCTTTGCACCTTGGAGTCTTTCATATTGTACATGAAGACCTCATACGGCTTGTCTTGTCAAGACCCCTTTTTCCCCCTAGATTATACTTAAGTGGGGATGGGGGGGTCGAGGTGATGTAATTATATAATTCCAACTTGTAAAATTAAGTTTACTTAAGTAATTTAATTAACTTATTTAAGTAAAATAAGAGAAAAGAGTGCATGTCAACTCAATTAATGAGATTTTTTGCCACCTCTACTTCATCCATCTCTTTTATTGATAGTAATTAGGTGCCACCTTTACCTCATCAAGTGAGTTCATTTGAAAAAAAAATTCCTACATGTTGAGTTAATCCACAAATCACTACAACTTACTCAACCTCCCTAGGTTACTTGTCACCTCAATTTGTGCATCATCCATTTCCTTTATTTTACACAACTTGAATACAAATATTGGAAGATTGTTGGTCTCACCATATTTGCATTTGAATTTTATATTTGTTCCAAGGAGAATTAATTATTACTAGTTCTTTATAAAATCTAACACTTTTAACAAAATATCTTGGGATAAAACTAATAATGTTAGTTTTTGATGTCATATTTATATGTTTTTGAGTAGTAATGACCCCTATCCCCATGATATCATAACCAAATTATTATTTGTATGTTGACCTCCATCCTATTGCCAATTCACAATGGACACTTTATGTTGCTTCATCTATAATGTTGTCTATACATCATCACATCACCACTACTTTTATTGTTCATGATAGAATTTGTTATAATTACATTATGTAGATTTTTTCCACATACATCAAATGAAGTTGTAATATTGTGATGAGTTCATCTAAGTGTGGATTTTTTATCTAAAAAATCAACTCCAAAACTATATTGGACCATTGGGTCATGTCATCCACTTAAATGTGGATTTGTGTTCCAAAAAAAATGGCTCCAAAAGTATACTAGACCATTGAGTCACATCATTCAAACTCATTAGTGTCAATGATGCATTTGGAGAGAAAAATCATCAATGCACCAATAAAACAAGTTGTGAAAAGGCTAATGATGATTAGTGATGGAATGGGACATCTTCAAAAATGACCCAAGAAGGCTACTTTTACAAGTTCATCGCTCTTAGTAGACTAGTGAATAGTCGTTCACCTGATAAACTTGTTAGTGCTTGTGTCAAATGCGTCAACCAACAAATTCTCACTACCTAAACTAGAAAACTCGTTTACAAGCTAACAAGTGTACAAGCAAGTGTTTGATTTTCCACTCAATTAATTGGTTTTCCATCTTTCAAGGTTGGGAGGTTGTACAAAGCTCACATGTTTTTCCACATTTGGAAGAGGTTGGCTTTCCTTGTATGGTAGTTGCAGTCCATCTTCAAAGTTGATACAAGCGTGTATACACCCCTAAATGAAATGAGAGTGCATTGCAAGAATAGTAGACGCTCCCAAAGTATTATGTGAGCCCATTACTACTATATAAGCAATTATTCACCTTTATTTAAACATTGTGATAGTGGAACAATAGGTATTTGCTCTCAAGTGCTAGAGTTTTTCTACCCATGTTGGGCTTTCTCCAAGGAAAACTATATATAATCACTTTATTTTGTTGTGAGTTTCATTTGCTATTTCCATTTATGTTTGAAAAAAGCTTTGTATTTACTTGATTTGCACATGTTTATGTTGGTAAGACATCTATTGCTAAGGATTTAGTTAATAGTGGATCTTAAAGGATTGTGAGAGTTGTTTTCATTGAACATTCATTTGCTAATAGTAGAGTGAGGTTTAACCTCTTTTTATAGATCAAGTGGTATCATAGTAATTGTTTCCTTCAAGAAAATTGTGTAAAGTGTGTCATCCATAAGATCAAGTGACAATCAATATTTGCTCCCTTTTGAGCTAAAACGAGATAGTGCTACACAAATTCAACATCATTTATCCATCATATGTTTTAGAGCCAAATATCATTAACCCTCGGATTTAATTTTTGCACATTTGTTATAATTATTTGTCCCAACTAAGTAATCTATATGTATTATGTGCTTATTGAATGGATTTATTTAACTAGTCTAAATAATCTATGTAATGCAATTATTTTATAACAAATGTCTTTTCTCAGTGCTGCTTGTTTGCTCTTTTTTGGCTTTTGAGTAGGCTAGATTGTCCATTCCAACTTCTTTAACAACCAAAAGTTGATCCGTTACATCACATCCTTATCCCATATTTCAAGGTATTTTTCCTTTAGATCAGTTCATTTCACAAGTTTGCTCTAGTTTTTATATAATTGTATTTCACATCTAGCTAAACCTTCTTCAAATGGAGAATCAACTGATAAATCAAAGCTTCGTTGTAACATCAATTATTTAGCTTATATCAGTCGTATTACTTGATTTGATAAGCAATCATTAGAGCAGCATTTGCTTCACTGCTGGAGTTTGCACTTTCTTT